>JAQGCH010001142.1:0-17144 GCA_034699485.1 Nanhermannia elegantula | reverse complement strand
ATAATTATCAAGAACTGCGTACGTACTATGTGTATCACTTCTTAAGTGTTTAAAATTCTATATAAATTCTTATTCAATATACATTCCTATGTGTAAGCTTTATATAAATGAGATTTACGTTGGAATTAATTTTAATAAAAAAAACTTTTATTATTAATTGTCTTGATATTTACCAATTTTTAACCCAACAAATGATAATTTTAACATAATTAAAAAGTAAATTATAAAAAAATGAATAAAAATAATTTCATGTTTAATTATTTGCTTAATTGAGGAATCTTCAATGTGTAACTATACAGTAATAAAGGTGTGTCAATTCAAATTAGAGGTCTGTGTTTTATTTTTGAAAAACAGTGGGTTTTTGCAGAGTATGTTACTCTTTAATTTTGTTTGCATTGAATAATTTTATTTGAAATAATCCTTAAACACATATCACATTATATTTGTTCTGTGAGCGAATTTGATCTGTGTTTGAGTTCATGAATTTCAGTGAGAAGAGGTCCCACATCATTGGGGTCAAAGTCTAATTTAATGCAAGAGTGGTCTTCTTTAAGAATTCGTAATTCTTCTAATAATTTCATAAGTTTCAAATATCTTGACATTGCTTCACATTTAGAGGAATGCTTTGTTTGTAAATATCTCTGAAGTAAATACATGTATGTCTGCTGTTCCAGTCTATGCATTAAATTTAATTATATAAATACTATTTAATATTTTAATTAATTATAACACATCAGGTAAGTAATATACCATCGGACGAAAGATTCCTGATAAACAGTGCTCTCGAAAAAATAGGAACTGATTAGTTTATCGACACTGAGCATATCAACAATCAGTCTATTAACAGCAAAGGCTGCAAATTAGACATAGGATTCAGTACATAACAGAGATTTTTTACCTAAATCTTATATATAATTAATTGATGCGCTGCAAGAACAGCACAAAGCGTTTTTGATTGTTGACCATTTTTATATACATATAATTTTTTAAAAATATGATTGGATATAATAATGCATATTCTATTTAACAGTCGCGCGCATTCGTATTATATTCTTTAAAAAATTATGTATATTTATAAAGGGTCAACAATCAAAAACGCACAGTGCTGTTCTTACAGCGCATCAATTATTTATATATTTGACTTCAACGCAATTTTTATATAGAATTTTTAAAAATTTTTCTAATATCTTAAAATCTATTGGGTTAAGTTACAAATCTCTATAATATTCGGAATCCTTTACATAGAAGCTCGTTTCACATATAAATCGCTTCCAATTTTATATATATTGGACTTAATTTACAAGATAATTAAAAAGTTTGCTGACTTTGTTGTTCATAAACTGATTGTCGATTAACTTAACCAAACCCCAAAAATATTACGTTATACTATACTATACTATATATTATTAAGGGATACATTGAGATCATTGAAAAGTTTGTTTGTTGTAAAAAAACTATTGGGACTCATATTTAATATAAAGTTAAACATTAAATGTAACCCTTTATTGCATGAGCGCAAAGATCTTCTGTTAAACAGATACTTTTTCCGATATTATCTAAAGTGCCTCAAGAATACAGAGATTTCTATCTCAAAAACTTTACTAACCCTTAAATGTTAATATAATAAATACTATACTATATTCACAGACTTTAAAATTATTTGATTAAATAATATCAAATAATTTCAAATAATAGCAGAATTTTTCAAATATTATCTATTAATTTCAAATAATAATATATTATTTCCGCAAATTTCAGTATAAATTGTTTAAAAAATGCCTAAAAGCTAAAGAGATTTCTCATCAACAGTTGTCATTTTAAATATTAAACAAATTAATAGTGAAATAACAGAAAATAAATGTGTTGTAAATAAAGCCTCAAAAGAGAACCTATGTTTACACACATATAAGCCTTAAATAAAATACAAACCAACAGAATTGGCTTAAAGTTAGCTACAATTACAATTAACAATCTGTAATATTTGGCCGCCAAATATCTAGGGTCCGATCCAAGCCATCGATAGTCACATATATTTATAATAATGTGTTTAATATTTTGAATACAATTTAAACCTAATTCTTGCCCTTAAATAAATTTTGAATCAAGAAAAAAATTGAATTCGGTGAATGTCTAGTGTTTGTCAATCTCTATGTTTGTATATTGGATTATATTTTTTAATTAAATAGAGTAAGAATCGGGAAATAGTAATATGCAAATAAAACTTTGATATAAAGCAACGCTTTTCAAACTGGGGCCAGCCTAGGGTGACCAAGTCCCATAGAGGTCAAATCTGGACACCTTAAAAAATCAAAGGGGGGACCAAAGGATAATTTTTCATAAATTGTTATTTTGAGAAAAACTTAAAGGGGGGACCAAGCACTGTATTTTCTAAAAATTGCGCAAAATCTGGACGGTTGGTCACCTTAGGCCAGTCGCCCCTTGTGGACCATGGAATAAAAGATATTAACATTAGCTTCTATGGAAAGGGGCCATCAATGATCTAATTTTACATTGACATTGGGTCTAAGGGAGCTATAGAATAAAAAAAACTAAAAAACCAATGATATAAAGTACTATAATAGCATGTGTTTATAAATAGTTTGCAATAATGTATTTGAAAAAATTCAAATATTTAAAGCTTTTTAATGTTTTCTCATAAAAAAACAATTTAAATGATTTTAATTAAAAAAATAATTTTAAAGATTTGAATTCTATTGGATAAATCTTCGAAATAGAAAAAAATTGTCAAATAATTTGACCCCTGCTTTCTCAAATAATTTGGGAGTCTATGACTATATTATACTAATAGTTTACAGTTATTCTTATATAAAGATTAATTAAATAGCATCAGTTGATATTTATTTAAAATATAGTCTAAATATTAAATGTCGAATCTTTATTACCTTATTATAAGGTAATTCCATAATAATCTTAAATTACAATAATTTACCATGCTAATTTTTAAATATCGGTGATTCTGTATTCTAGAGGCACTTCATGCAGTTACTACGGTTGCCAGGCCTCCCGGATTGGCCAGGAGTCTCCCGGATTCAGTTAAATTTTGAAAAACAGACCGCTTGGTCCCTCCTTGGGTTTTTATAGGAATTTTGAAAATTATGAAAAATATACCTCGGTTCCCCCTTTGATATTTTATTACCTCCCGGACTTGATTTGACACAAACCTGGCAACCGTAGCAGGTACGTCTACTGCGACTTACTTTATGAATTTTTGATGAATAGCGTTGGCTCGCTCTGGGGTGAAAAGTACAATAGCTGTCAACTTAAATATAAATATATGTATATTAGACAAAATTCAAAATTAATTTTTAAAATATGTAAAATCATTTAAAATACCAAATCGAGAACAATGGCATCTCTTTTCCACTCTTCTATAAATGATTTAAGAAATTTTATATTTTTTTCGAACACCTCAACGTTGTCCTTCTTTAATACATCGAAATTAATTAAAGTTGCGTTTTCGTTGTCCTAAACAACCAATTGAACAATAATTATTTTAGATAAAAATTTGGCTGTAATAGTTTATTTCAAAGATTACGGTTGCCAGGTCTCCCGGATTTGGGTAAAATTTGGAAAACACATAACTTGGTCCTTCCTCTGATTTTTCTGGGAATTTTGAAAATTCGGAAAATTATACTTTGGTCCCCTCTGATTTTTTTATCTCCTGGTTTTTTCCCGTATTTAACCTGAACCAACCTGACAACCGTACCTATAGAACTTGAATCCCTTTTTTCAAGTTTACCTACCGTAACAATTACAGATAAATCTGTTTCAAAATTAATTGAATTCACATGTCTCAGAAATATGATTTTAATCATACTTACCGTAGCAATTATACAATAATCTCTTTCATAATCAATTATATTCGCAGATCTCATAAATAAAATTTCAGAACAGGCTTTTTTCATCAGTACGATCTGATCGTGTTGGCAAATATTTTTGAATGAGCTGAGCTTTTTGGACATCTTTATTATATTTCTAATTATCCGTTCCGTCAATTTAAAGACATCTACCAGACCTGTGGCTTCAGATGTAATTTTAGGCACCGGTTCTCTAAGAATTGTTGTGGCTATTAATAGCTCTGTTAGTTTGCTATTTTCTATTTCACTTAATTCTGTGTTAGTATTCTGTTCATCGATATTCTGTTTGATAGGAATTTTCGCGAACTTTAGTTCTATAGCTTTTTGGAATACAATATCTGGTATTTCATTGCATTCAAAATCGTTTATAGAATTATCAGTATTTGGTTTAGAGTTATCATCACTGGTATTACACATGTTATCATCAGTGTTACAAATATTAAAAGTATGGCTATTATTAATAGATTTTCTGAAATTATCGCTTTCATTATCTTCAGGAATGCAATGATTTGTTTCCTTTAAATTAATAAATTCACTGCTTTGAGAACTCGATAAAGTTTCGTTACTATTATAAAATTGAGTCGTTTGTATCGGAACAGGAGATATACAATTATATGCATAACTATCTGTATCTGCATTAAAATTGTTAGTGGTATTAATTGTATGACAATTTTGCGCTGACATTTGAAAGCTATCGTATTCGTTATCAGGTATGAAAATATTTTTTTCATTTGAATTAATAGAATGAGGGCTTTGAGAACTTAATAAACTTTCGCTACTATTATATATGATTTGATTTGTTGTTGAAGCAGTGGTTGAATCGACAATATTTGCATCACTTTTAAAACTTTTCCGTTTTTGTCGGTTTTTTGTAATTAAAGTTCTTTTGCGTTTCTTTTCTTCCTCGGATAAAATCAAGTCCTTAATCAAAAATAACTCATAAGATTTGGGTTTTCAATTATTTTTCATTAATAAACTTTAATTTTCTCACTTTTTTCATTCCAATATCAAAACATTTTTTTAATCTGCATTTTTGACAGAATTTTCTTGTGATCGGATCTAATTTGCAATTGTCATCAAACGGACATTTGAATGCCTTTTTACGAAAATAAATGTTATTTTAGTATACATATGAAAAAAATGTTAACTATTACTAAAAACTTAATAAATACTTTATTTCTTAGTGCATTCCTTCTAAAGAATGCTTTACATGATTCACATGTAATGGCATTGAAATTATAACCTAAAAAATTAAATGAATTAATTTTTATTAAAACCGTAATTATTAATGTACTGAAAACAATGTAATATAAATAATACCAATAGCTTTATCCCCACAAATACGACATGATTTAGCAGCTTCTTTATGATTAATGCTTACTTCGTTTTCAGTCATTTCTATCTAATATTTAACTTTTTATGTTCTTCTTTATAGTGACTCTTCAGTATATTTTTAGACCATTAATATGCCACAAAATATTTGAATATATGTGTTATTTTGATTAAATTAAGATCCAATTTAGCACCAAACAGTTCTATGCAATGAGGGCTTTTATTAAATAATTTCCGTAATTTATTATAATTGTTACTTGTTCAATTATTCATCTATTTAACTTATAGGGCGATTAATAAAATGTTCATATTAAAGTAAAGTTTTAATTATTAGCGCTCTGCAAAGTATCTGTAAATACGTAGGTAGACATTCATAAGCTTTGACTAATGGGTTGTATCAATTAATGTAAAGGAAGAACAGAAACACTTAAGTTATAAATAATTAGGATTACACTTACATTTAGGATATAAGATATAAAGTAAAAATTTCACTTACAGTGTACTTCTTATCTAAAACATATTATTAATTATTTATAATACTTAAACAAATTACCGCATTAAAATACTAATTAGTAACATGTATAAATTTATAATTTTATTTTATTACTGGTTTAAATAATATCTTAAAACATTAGAATCACTATATTATTTGGTAAAAATAAATGTACACACAATAAAATAGTAAATCCATTTTTATTTCATCAATGCCATGCAGCTCAGATAAAGTTTCCTTGAAATTACGATTGCTAAATTGTTGAAGGTCATTTATGTAGTATATAGCATGTCTATAGTGTATAAAGCTATATCTATTTTTTTATCAGCTCATTAGATTAAATTGTAGTAAAGATTATGCAAGTTAAGTTTTTATTTCATCATCCTATTGTAAAGTAGTTTTATACGTTTTGTAATAGTTAAAAATACATATACAGTGAGTTTTTTGAAAAGAATACAAAACTGCGTACGTACTGTGTGCACCACCCCTAAGCTGAGATATCAATAATTATTTTATTATAAAGCGCTATAAAGTTTAATAAAAAAGAATTCTGTAACTTCTGTTTAAGCTTTAATAAAGCAATTAATTTTTTTCAAAAATAACCTAATGTCAAATCCGATATTTTGCTATCGGATATTATCCTCTGGAACCCGAACCTGGTCAATAACCTCAAAACTAAATTCAAAAAATGGTTTCTAACCTAAATTTTAACAAAGGATTTTGACGATTATCCTAAAATAATATGTAAATTTAAGTTATATACCAAACAACTGTAAACAAACGAAATAATATTTTTAAAACAGAAAAGAATCAGACGATTAATATAATATTATAAACGCCTAAAAATATCATTTATTTTATGAATTTTTATATTTGCTTAAAATTGAGTTTCGAAGCTTACTAGAGTAACCAACTGTCCAGATTTTGAGCTATTTTTCAAAATTATAGTGCTTGGTCCCCCCTTTGAGATTTTCTCAAAATAAGTATTTTTGAAAAATTATTCTTTGGTACCCCTTTAATTTTTCAAGCTGTCCAGATTTGGACTAAATTAGACTTGGTCACTCTATAGCTTACATTAATACATGGTATTTTACTTTACGTGCATAAAATTTTATATACAAGTTACCACCCATTTAATAAAAATAATATTTATTGATTATATCTATCAATTTTTAAAACAACAAATATTAAATTTAGCATAAATACAAAATAAAATATTAAAAATATTGAATTAAAAATAATTTGATATTTTATTATTTGATTAATTAATTGATTTGTATTGTGTAACTATATTGTAAGTGATATTACAGATTCTGTACATATAAGTAGGAATACGAGGTATACAGGAATCCCCTGTGTATTACAGGAATTGGACTTTAAATGTAGAATACAGGAGAAGGTCTTATCTTTATATTGAAATATAAAGGAAAATCATTTTACAAATCCTTTAATTCTTTGATTAGTATTAGAGTTTAACTTAACTTACAAAATACAGTAATATCTACAGGAAATTCACTGCAAACACACAGGAATAGACAGAAAATACCTGATTATAAAAGGTCACTCTACATATAAGATGTCTATGTGTTTTATTTTTTAAAAACAGGTGGGTTTTTGCTCTTTAATTTTGTTTGCATTGAATAATTTTATTTGAAATAATCCTTACACACATATCATATTATATTTTTTCTGAGAGCGAATTTGATCTGTGTTTGAGTTCATGAATTTCAGTGAGAAGAGGTCCCACATCATTGGGGTCAAAGTCTAATTTAATGCAAGCGTGGTCTTCTTTAAGAATTCGTAATTCTTCTAATAATTTCATGAGTTTTAAATATCTTGACATCGCTTCACTTTTAGAGGAATGCTTTGTTTCTAAATATCTCTGAAGTAAATACATGTATGTTTGCTGTTCCAGTCTATATTTGAGATACAATTATGTAAATAATTAATTTAATCACTTAATTATTTCTTTTATGATAAATCCGGAAAGTACTGAACTATCGGGAAAAGGCATTTGTTAAACAGCTATCTCGAAAAATTACTGTATCCTATAAACTAGATATTAAGCGTTACATTGAAAAAGTTTATTATATATAAAATATCTAGTTTGCTAAATTTACTAAATTTTCTACAGAGCACTAAATTTAGTATAAAATACAAAAATACAGCAAAAAGTTAAAATTCCACGTTATCATCTTAGAATGTTATGTACCTCTATTTCTAATGTATTATATTATTGATAATTCAAATCTGAAATATGAAATTCGTTCAAATTATTTTTCCAATAATCTAGCATTATATTCAATTAGTAACAATTTTAGAACTCTTTTATTTGTTAATCTAGCTTCTATGAAAAATTTACGAAATTTTCTAAGAAGACACTAAATTTACACTAAAATTTAGTATTTTTCACGCTAAAAATAATTAATGAGTAATTATTCCGAAAATTTGATAATATTCTTCATTTGTTTCATTTTCATGTCGAGCAATTTGATCCCACACATGAAGAGATCACACAACCAGAACCAAACAAATTTGGATATAAATGAATACTTTAGAAAAATAAGTGGACACTTCGATTGGACAATTTTGAGTTGTCGCATTTGGTCATGCGTGGGATCTTCCTCAACTCGAAAAACTAAATTCAGCGATGTATAATACATGTAGGGGCCGCTAAAATAAAATTTTTTCATGGAGCCTACTTTTATAAGCTAAAATTTTTGTAATGGAATTCAATGAAATGTCAAATTTTAAGTGGTATTATTTGAATAAAAACCCAATTTTCAGCAAAAATCAATATCAAATGATCATTAACGAAGATAATTATAGTTTTTTAAGAAAATTTCATTAAAATCAAGAATTTTACAGTTCCCTAATTGCATGACTTACTTTATAAATTCCTTATGAATAGTGTTATCTCTGTCTGGGGTCAAAAGAGCAATAGCTGTTAACTGCAATTTAAATATATGCAAAACTTTAAAATTAAGTTTTAAAAATATTAAAATTTTCATAAATACCAATTCAAGAATAACCACATCTCTTTCCCATTCTTGCATAAAAGACAGAAGAAATTTTTTATTTGCCTCGTACATTTCATTATCTAATTCCTTTATAATGTCGAATTTTACTAACATAGCGTTTTCACTGTCCTAAAAAACCAACAGAACAATTATTTTAAAACAATATTCAATAATTTGTATTAATAATTATTATATATAATATGATGTTGTAGTGAAAAACATAATTTAAGCAGAACATAGACAGATATTCCATGAAAATCCACAGATCAGCTACTGACCCAGAATAATGTGCTTGGGCTTAATTTTTAATAAGCTGCAATGCCATAGCCAGTTGGGGCTATAGTTCCATATCAGAGCATTTAAAAAAATTTTTAGATCTTATGCCTCACAAAAATTTATTTGTAGATAATTTTAACCAGAGACGCCCAAGGGGTGGGTGTGGATAGGGTGTATCCCCCTCCTAAGGTCCAAAATTTTACCTTGGTCTCCCCTTTGATTTGTAGATTCCCCTCCATGGATCATTGGATTTTTAGCATAGAAGGGGTGTACAAGGTAAAATTTTTTTAAAATCTTGAAAAAACTCAAAAGGAGGATCAAGGTAATATTTTTATATAGTACCCCTTCCCTGGATACCTTGGGCATCTCTGCTTTTAGCTTAAATTTATTTTTTGGATCTAATTTTTCAGTACTGAGATCTACGGAATATCTAGTTATGTCTTTTGATATTTGAAGCGACTTTTGACAATTTTACTTACCGTAACAAATATACAATAATCCATTTCAAAGTTAACGGTATTCACAAGTCTCATAAATATAATTTCAGAACAGGCTTTTTTCAATAGAGCGATCTGATCGTGTTGGCAAAGAATTTTGAATGAGTTGAGTTTTTTGGACATCTTTATTATATTTCTAATTATCCGATCAGTCATTTTGAGCACATCTACCATACCTTTAGCTTCAGATGTAATTTTAGGCACAGGGTCTCTAAGTATAGCTGTGGCTATTAATAGCTCTGTTAATTTGTTATTTTCTATTTCATTTAATTCTGTGTTAGTATTCTGTTCATCGATATTCTGTTTGATAGGAATTTTCGCGAACTCTAGTTCTCTGGCTCTTTGGTATACAATGTCTGGTATTTCAGTACAATCATTAACATTCCTGCAATTATCAGTATTTGCTTCAGAGTTATAATCACTGGTATTAATCATGTAATCAATGCTTTCATAAGTATTAAAAGTATGGCTATTATTATCAGATTTTCCGAAATCATCGCAGACGTTATCATTAGGAATAAAATGAGTTTCGCAACTATTATATAATTGAGTCGTTTGTATTGGATTATGAGATAAACAATTATTTAAATCGTTATCTCTTTCAACTTCATTAAAACTTTTATATGTATTAAGTATATGGCAATTATGCTCTGAATTTGTAAGTTTGTCGAATTCAATATCAGGTACGCAAATACTTTTTTCATCCGAATTAACACCACAAGGGGTTCGAGAACTTAATGAAGTTTCGATACCATTACATATATTTTTACTTGAATTTAAGGTTAAGGCAGTGGCTGAATGAACACTATTTGCTACACTTTTAAGAGTTTGCCATTTTTCGCGGTTTTTTATAATCAGATTTCTTTTGCGTTTCTTTTCTTCTTCTGATAAGATCAAGTCCTTAAACAAAAATAACGCATAATATTTGAGTTTTAAAATAGTTTTCATTACTAAACATTAATTTTCTCACTTTTTTCATTCCGATATCAAAACATTTTTTTAATCTACATTTTTGACAGAATTTTCTTGTGATCGGATCTAATTTGCAATTGTCATCAAACGGACATTTGAAGGTCTATTTCACGAGAGAATATAATAATTTATTTTAGTGAAAAACTAGTTACCTAACTATTAATAATAGTTAACTACAAATAAATAGGAACAATTTGATACCTTATTTCTGAGTGCATTTCTTCTAAAGAATGCTTTACATGAATCACAAGTAATAGCATTGAAATTACAACCTAAAAAATGAAGTGAATATATTTTTATAAAAACCTTAATTATTATTATACAGAAAAATTTTAAAAAGTAATTCAAATAATACCGTATGCATTATCTCCACAAATTCCACATACTTTAGCCTTCTTATGACTTATGCTCTCTTCGTTATCAGTCATTTCTATCTTATATGACTTATTATATTCTTGTGTGTGCTCTTCAGTATATTTTTAGATAAAGTACATATTGAAGAAAATTTTTGAATATACACAGGTGTTATTTTGATTAAATTAAGACCCATCTAGTTCTATGAAGTGAGAGGGTTGTTAAATAATTGCCGTCCTTTATAATAATTATAATATTAATTATTAAATATTTTTATATTTTAACTTAAAAAGTGATTCTTAAGTTCACATTAAAGTTAACTTTGATTTATTAGAGCGCTGAAGAGTATCTGCAAATATGTATATATAATAGACATTCACATGTTTCGTAGGATTTGATTGTCAATTAAGGTAAATGAAAAACAGACACACTTTAATAGTAATTAGGATTAAATTTATAATTAGCATATAATATACGGATAATACATAAAGTCAAGCATTCACTTACAGTGTACTTCATATCCACAACATTTTATTCAATATTATTTACTTATAATATGTAAACAAATTGTATCACAACATTAAAATACAAATTAGTAATATTTGATAAAAGTATAATTATTATCCGATTATTAGCTTAAATAAAAGTTTAAAATAATGTAATCACTATTTTATTTGGTGAAAATAAATGTAAACATAACGAAAAAGTAAATCCATTTTTATTTCATCAAGGCCATTCAACATAGATAAAGTTGCATTAAAGTTGCATGAATAATATAAATATAATATTGAAGGTCATTTAAGTAGTATATAGCAAGTACATAGTATATAAAGTTATATCAAGCTTATTAGATTTTATTGTAGTTAAGATTACGTAATATAAGTTTTATGTCAAGCATTTAAAAAATGTTTCTTTATGATAGTCGTGAAATATAGTGAGATAAACACTCAAATACTTGTTTTATTGATTTATTATTTTAAGATTTGAATAAAGTATTATATAAACTAAATCATTTTGAACGAGAATTTGTAGTTTGTTTATTAATTTAAATCAAATCACTCGATAAAATTTATAAAATTAAATATGAATCACATGTAAATCAAACTAAGAAATGAAAGTCAAAAATTAGTGAATACGTTACTTATAATCATTTCAAAAAACAAGTGATGTATTAAATCAAAAGAATACTTAAAATATTTAAAGATTTACTTAAATTTTAATAAATAACAATTAACCGCTAGTGAAAACTATTGAAGTTTATTCTAATTTAATTTTAAACAATTTTTCCCAGTATATCGGGGGGAGGGGGTTCGGGTTGAAAGATTCGACCGGAAAAAGTTCGACAAAACACAAGTGAACATAAAAAAATCATTCTAATCATTAATATTTAGATCTAAAAATAGGCTAAATGTTATTAAGTCTAAAATCAAACTTAATATGGAAAATATGTGACCGCCCTGTAGTCAAGCGGTTAAGATGTCTGACATGTTATCGGCAGCCTGGGGTTCGATTACTTGGCTGGACTCTCATTTGTTTTCAATGTTTTTAATTTATTAATAAACGCAGTAATTCCTTTGTCTAGGGTTACCAGGTCAAACTGATTCCAAAACTGGACAAATTAAAAAATTAAAGGGGTGACCAAGGGGCAATTTTTCATAAATTTCTATTTTCAGAAAAACACAAAGGTTTTTTATCATTAAACACAAAGCACGGGATTTTTTAAAAATAGCCCAAAAACTGGACAATCCAGGCTGAACCTGGACGGTTGGGAACCCTACCTTTGTATAAAAGAGTGAAAAATAAACTTATAACAGACCAAATTTTGTTTATAAAATCTATGATTTTTTTGTATAGTATTTTAAGTATATTTAAGAAATTGGAATAAAATCTTAAAATTAAGCAGTTTTAGCCATTGCCAAAATTTTGGGCTCTTAGAATGGTTTGGGCGGGTCGGGTGGTCCGGAAATTTGAAACTTCCGGGTTCGGGCTGTTTGGATAATGCACCAGAAAATAT
The DNA here is from genome assembly GCA_034699485.1 of Nanhermannia elegantula. Lineage (NCBI taxonomy): Eukaryota > Metazoa > Arthropoda > Arachnida > Sarcoptiformes > Nanhermanniidae > Nanhermannia > Nanhermannia elegantula. Next base: position 4,308 of record JAQGCH010001142.1, on the reverse strand, counting down.
CGTGCGTATCGGACCGCTGGTTTTTGACATTTAAACATGTCTAATTAGAATAGGCTTAGAACCGGTTAGTGTTCTAGGTTTCAGCTTTAAGGCGACATCCATTAAGTACATATGCACTCATAGGGGGGGGGGGAAAGGGTTAGGCAAAATGATGTTCTCCTATATGTTTAACATTAGGTCGCGTGTGAAAATGTGTATAGGGGGAAGGGGGTCTAAGAATCGACGCTTTTTTGCGTACGTACTTAATGGATGACGCCTAAGAATGTTTTAAGATATATGCTTATTCATAGAGTATCTTGTTCATATTCAAGTTATGGCGCAATACATCGGGAAACGAACCAGATCAAAACTAAATTCAATACAATTTGTTTTTGAAATTAATGTAAACAAATGTTTTTAACTATTATCCTAAAACAATACGTTTTTTGCCAGTATTGTAAACAAAGAAAATAATTTATTTAAAACACATGAAAATCAGATTTATTTAATTCACGACTTCTAAAGATGTCTTTTATTACATGAATTTATGTTTCGTAATTTATATTGTGTTTCGTTGCTTACAATAATACATAGTATTTTACTTTAAGTGCATATAGCTTTATATAAATTCCTGTTCAAAATACAGCGTGTTAATAAATGGGGTTTAACATGCTAAAAGTTTATTTTTCAACAACTATTAAATATTTTTACATTAAATTTTTTTTAAATAAAGAAGAGTAATGGGAGATTATTTTATGCTATTCAATTTTTGTTTGAATAAACCAGACATGTCAAACATGCGGCCCTCAAGATAAGATTTTGCGGCCCGCATTATATGTCCACATAATATTAGAAAGCTGTAACAGTAGAAAATGAATTGTAGAAAAACTAAAACTATAGAAAGCTGCAGCCCAGTAAAAAGAGCATAAATAAACAACTTTTGACAGTTTGTTTGACAGCTAATGACCAACAATTATGTTAAAAAAATAAAGTATTTTTCAGGTCTCTAATTAATTAATAGTATTGAATGATTATTATATTTCAATATAAATGACATATGTTAATGAGCTGTTAATGCGTAATATGAGATGACCCCTATTGTCCTTATAAAAAAATTTGCGGCCCCAATCAATTTGGTTTGATCTCTGAACGGCCCTCAGGTGCAAATAAGTTTGACATGCCTGGAATAAACCATGGCTACTCTACAGGTGATTTAGTTAATATGGTCCTCTATGGGTGCACTGAAGCGCCATTTATGGGCGAAAGCAAAAATCTCTAAAATTTATAAAAAATGCTCTTCTGAGATTATCGAGGATTTGCATCATTGTTTGCACTGCAATCTAACATAATTTAAATATTTTTTGCATTCATTGATAGATGGCGCTTGAGTGCTCCCATAGAAGCACATATTAACGAATTCAACTGTAGCGCAGCCATTGTTAATTTAAACAAAAATCGAATTGCATGAAAAAATTGTTCTTTATTTAAAAAAAATTATGCAAAGATATTTAATAGTTTTTGAGAAATAAACTTTTAAAATGTTAAACCCTATTTATTGACACGCTGCACCTCTGTGTATGCGATACACGTTTGAATTCCTCTAAAAAAATCATATTTATTGATTATCTTAATTTTTATCAATTTTTAAAACAACAAATAATAATTTTAGCACAAATACAAAGTAAAATAGTATAAAAATTGAATGAAAATAATTTAATGGTTGATTATTTTATTAATTGATGTATTTATAAGTGTAAATCTCAATGAGATTTTTCGAAAACAGCTCTTTTCTATAAGTTTAATATCAAGAGAGCAAAGAAAACTATAACTGCTATAACTGCTGTTACTCATCTCAACTTATAGTAATATAATAGTAATGAATGACAAAAGTCTCTTAAATCACTAAAAAGCAGTTATAGTTTTCTTTACTCTCTTTATATTAAAGTTATAGAAAAGTGCTGTTTTCAAAAAAACCTCACTCATATATTGTGAGATAAAATTGATATTTTATATAAGACGTCTATGCTTTATCTCATTGGAAAACAGGTGGGTTTTTTGCAGAGTATGTTTCCCTTTAATTTTGTTTGCATTAAATAATTTTATTTGAAATAATCCTTAAACACATATCACATTACATTTGTTTTGTGAGCGAATTTGATCTGTGTTTGAGTCCATGAATTTCAGTGAGAAGAGGGCCCACATCATTGGGGTCTATGCCTAATTTAATGCAAGCGTGTTCTTCTTTAAGAATTCGTAATTCTTCTAATAATTTCATGAGTTTTAAATATCTTGACATCGCTTCACATTTAGAGGAATGCTTTGTTTCTAAATATCTTTGAAGTAAATACATGTATGTTTGCTGTTCCAGTCTATACATGAGATAATATTATATAAATAGTTTGTAATCCTTTAATTAATTCTATTATAATAAATCTAGAAAGTACTGCACTATCGGAAGAAAGATATCTGGTAAAGGGCCATATCGAAAAATTAATGTATCCTATAAATTTACTGTTGCCAGGTCTCCCGGATTCAGTTAAATTTTGAAAAACACATACCTTGGTCTCAGAGATGGGAAGGTATGAAGTGCAGGGTGGGGTACTATTTCTAAAAATTTTTTTACCTTGGTCCTCCCCTACCATGGTAAAAGTCCAAAAATCTATGGGGGTCTACAAATTAAAGAGGAGACCAAGGTAAAATTTCTGACCTTGGGGGGGGGGGGAGGGTACACCCCTACCACACCCCTTCCCCATGTATGTTTGGTCCCCCTTTGGGTGTTTTTGAAAATTTTGAAATTTGAGAAAAATAATCCTTGGTCCCCCCTTTGATATTTTATACCTCCCGGATTTCCTCCCGTATTGGAGTTGACCCAACCTGGCAACCGTATATAAATTGCATATTATTTAGAGTTAAATTGAAAAAGTTAGTTCATAATACATAAACTAACTAATAAAAAATCTTATCTAATGTAAAGTGAAGTTAAATGTTACAGGTATTCATTTATTTCATGGTGTAAAAATGTTGGGTTTTACAAATGAATTTCTTCCGATATTAGATGAAGTGCCCGCCAAGTTAACAAATTTCTTTCTTCACACTTGTGAAAGAATAAATTCTGATAATAAGGTAAGGATTGATAATCTGGCTCTCAAAGGTGATAGGAACTACATTTTACACACAAATACGGTTGCAATACCTAGTCAATTCAAATACGTGAGAAAATCTGGTTGCTAAGAAATAGTAAATGGAGACCTGGGTATATTTTTATAAATTTTCAATAATCCACAAAAAAACAAAGGGGGGACTAGGCTAACTTATTTTCTAAAATTTAACTGAATTCTGAGACGCCCGACCAATACGGGAGATATGGCAACCGTACACATAATTTTTTGAATATGTTATTTATAATTCTTAAACTTAAAAATTAATATTTTGATTAAATTAGTAAAGATATCTGTTCAAATGAAAAGTGATTTAAAATGAAGCAATTATTATAAATGTGCATTTTAAAACCCTAGGATTTATTATAAATATATTTCTGTAGATCATTAGATTTTTGAGAAATCGGTTGATAAGCGAGACTGGTTTATGTGTGAAGAAATAATTTTGTCATTGTTTAGCTTCATTCTGTATTTTAGTGGCACTAGATGCACTTTAAAAATGATAATATAGATATTTACTTAATTAATTCTTTATTAATAGTGTTGGCTCTGTCTGGTGTGAAAAGTACTATAGCTGTTACCTGAAATGTGTATTTACATATTAGACAAAATTCAATAGATTTAAAAACTGAAATCATTTAAAATACCAAATCGAGAACAATAGCATCTCTTTTCCATACTCGTAGGAATGTTAGCAGAAAATTTTTATTTTTTTCGAACATTTCAGGATTCCCATGTTTAAATACATCGAAATTTACTAAAGTAGCATTATCGTTGTCCTAAAAATTAATTGAGCAAGCAAAAATTATTTTAGATTAATAATTAATGATTCATATTTAATAATTTTGTTCCGCATTGATATTTTTTTATTCCAAGCTTCTTTTTAATTGAATGGGTGTGCCGTAGCCATCGATGCGATACTAGTCGCAACTAGGGCTGGGCCGGGGCCAGAAAAAGTAGGTAGTCGCTACTTTCAAGAAAGTAATGGATACAGTACTCCCAAGTATGGTCTATAAAATAAAGATTGATACCATGTTGTTCTAGGTTCACTCTAATACCTTAAGGATATCTATGTATACAGTCTATTTATATCTATAAGGTATTAGAGTAAACCTGGAACAACATGGTATCAATCTTTACTTTATAGACAATACTTTTCCGAGTACTCGTC
>JAQGCH010001141.1:0-17145 GCA_034699485.1 Nanhermannia elegantula | reverse complement strand
GCTTATTTTTTAATTTTAGATTTGATATATAAACGAATGAAAAACTTAATATATTAGACACTATACTAACACAGATATCAATATACAGAGTACTGTACTAACATATTAAACTGTAAAGTAGGCATTCACAGGCATTGGAATACTATACTCAATCATTCTTGCTTCACAAGGTCTTGACATATGACAAAGTACTCCCCAGCCCAAAAAAAAGTTTGGGAAACGCTGATATAGACTATATATAATTATTTATATTTAATAAACAGATATATTTATTAAATGTTTAATTAATGTAAAGCGTGTCCTATATTTCATTATTAAATTACATCCTAACCTGTGCTGTTATACCCAAATCTAAGCCCTATCATGAGCTACCATCTAAATTAGGTCCACCGGTTAAATAATTGTTTAGTCATTTTAACTTTTATTTCATTCAAATTGATGAGAGAACTAATATTCGATCGTATTTTAATTAGAGGTGGGTATTCCCGGGAGTTTCGATTTCGGCATTTTTGAGAGTACTATCGATCGGGATCGATTACCAGCCCCGGGAAACCCCGAAAAAATTTTAATTTAGAATTCTACTGAAAATGTTTATTTTTCTATACAAATGTGAGAATATGTGGTAAATATAGATTATTTAAAGGATAATTTAAATTATTATATTTGAAAGTATGTAATTACATGTAATATCTGAACTCAAATCATTTGGGTTTTCCATATTTCTGTATATAAAGTTTCGCAAATAACTATATTTATTATGTATTTTACAACACTAGCCTCTCACACACAGAAGCTCCTGTTCACCTACGGTAAAAATGATTCTTAAAATTGTCAAACTTTTTGGGTCTACATTGAGATCATCTTCAGGGCAAATGAATTATAAGCACAAATATAAAAAACTGATGATTTAGAAAAATATGAACTTTGAATAAAAGTTTAAAAATTTATTAAACGTAAAAATAATTAATGAATATTATTCTTCTAGAATGAGATTATGCCTTATTGTTAATGTTTTTTATTATGTCTGCTATTGATATGTTTTTAACAATAGATAAAAGAATTTTTTATGGAGTATTTAAAGTTCTTTAAATACTTTCTTACATTTTATTTAAACATTTTAAATATAAAGAATTTATAAGTTTTATTAAAAATATTCAGTCTTTTCAAAGCGATTCTTCAGATCGATTGCAAATTTCTATTTGCAACAGTTGTACAGACGCGGCAGAAAGTCCATTGTTATCAAATTGAGAATCATTTGCGATAAGTAGTAATGTGCAAATTACAAGCTCAAGCTCGGCTGTTTCAATATAAGCTCATTATAGTGTTAAAGAAGTTTAGAAATTAAAACAATTTAATACATCGTTATATTGTCAATAGATTTTAAAAATTATTATACAAAATCTTATTAAACTAAATGTATTCAAAATCACAATTAAGTATGAATTTTATTAATTGTGAAATAGAAGACATGCTTTCATTTTGATGAACAACAAATATTGTAACGACGAATAGATAACTTAATGATAATTAATAAGTCATATTTGATTGAAAATTTGATTAATGCTTATAAGTTTGATGTTCTATGATTCTCAATATGATAACTATGGACTCTCTGTCGCATCTGTACATCAAATTCATTAAAGCATTCTTAGTTGACTATGTTTACACTTGAGATGTGTCGCTTAGACATGATTTTTGAAACTTTTAAGGCTAAAAATTATGTAGAATTTGTTTAACTTTTTTATTATTTGTGAATATTTTTATAACATCAATGAATAAGAATTTTTATGAACTGATTCTAGAATGTGCTTAAACATAGCTATTGTTGAGATAAGTGAAGTGTGAAATAAGAAATTGAATTTGCTCTCTAGTCAATTGCTTTTTTTCATAAGTTTACTCAACAGGCTATTGATATTTGCCTGCATTTAATTTTGACGACATGAGAGTCCAACGAATTGCATGTATTTATATATCGAAACTAATTTGCAAAATCCTACACAACAGATCATTTGTAGACTTTAATGCTCTGTCAGATCTTTTTACGCCAACGCATACTTTTAATCGCTTTTAATTAACTTTACATTTAAAGTTCAATTATTTGCTGACCAGAAATGTTTAAAATACCCACTCAGTAGTAGTGCTTAACTTAAACTTAAATTTTAGATTGTATTCCATTACACAGCTCAGCAATTTTCAAAAGAGAGGTTCAATTGAATCGAAGGATGGAAAACGTTTACTTAAATTATTGCATAGAAAATAATCAGATGAAAGTTAGAATTTATCTCTATTATCATATTAAATAATTACTTATCTATAAATGTTTTATCAATTAAAGTTACTAATTATTTGTTATCAAAATATTGACTCATTTTTGAAGTTATCCCAGTTATAAATATTATATCAATAATTTTTTGGCGGAAAAAAGTTAAAGTTATTGCCTATAGTACTGGTGTATGAATAAGATAGAATATGGATGATATGGATTCGACAAACCATAGTTTGTTAAAACTCATATTTTGATAATGTTTTTCTTTTATTTCAATATAAATCAAATATAATTTTCCGATATTTAATACTATTTAATACTATTAAATCAAAAAGAACACTATTCAGAAAAGCTCTGTTCAAGTTTAATAAATGTTTGATTAAAACTTTACTCACTAACCATCAGCGAAACATCGGAGAAAAATTAGTTGTATTATAATTTTTATAAAATTAAGCCAAATAAAAATATGATAAGTTTTGTTTACTATTTTATATAAAATTAAAAATGAATACTTTAAATGCAAAATATGAAATGTAGTCGAAAAATCGATTATATTTAGAAGAGCACAGATATATGTCATATCTTGTCATTTAACATAATAATAATAATGAACAGTTTTTGTGTTGTGAGAACTTCTAGTAATAAAAAAGCATTCAATTTGATAATTTATTAGACACAGAATTAAATAAAAATAATAATTTTGTGACAAAAGTTCATTCCTCTGGATCTCAGCTTTAGTTGGAATCAATTACCACTTTCGACTTGTTGACGATCTCGTGAGATGTTTGTTAAGCCGATGCCTCACAATGAAGTTTTATTACACGCTATCCGCTTAAAAGTGATTCGATTGGAAACTGACTTGAGTTAAGGCTTATATAATATATTGATATAAGACTATAATGAAGTAATGAAATAAAGCCAAATAAAAACTATTGTACTGAGAGGATTAAGACTAACTCTCAGTAACATTATTGAAGTGTAAACGTGTGATACTGTGTGAGAATCTATACTAAAAGAACCTTTTTTAGAAAAGAGTTTATTAAAGAATTGATATTAAAATATTCTTTGAAATTAGTTTTGCCCCAAACCATTGTAACAATACATTTAGATACAAATTTAATATCTTAGAATTCATGCTTTTCGCCAACACTACATTTCTCTTGGATATTAAAATTTTAATCAAATTCTCTGTATTTTTTAGCATAAATAAATTCAATCAAATTTGATTCTTTAGGCAAATAAAAAAATTTATGATTAGACTATTCAATAATTTCAATAACTTATATTTATATTGTATAGAAATATGAAAAATTAACTCAAGCAGAAAAATATAATTAGTAGTGAAACTCATGTCTCAAAGTAGAGATTTGCTCAAAACAGTAGAAATAATGTTACTTTCAAAGTAATTGCTATACATTTAACAATAAAGTCCGAAATATTCAATGTAATGGTCAGTATATTGGCTAAAATTGATGAACAATAATATTGTCGAAAACAAATCGCATTAAAGTTATTTGTGATCTTAATCGAAAAAATTGAAGTCTAACAATTCCTTTATTCTGGAAGGGCTTAAAGCCCTTGAAATATTGGGCAGTTTTCAATATTTATACAGGTATCTCATATAAGTATAAAATTGAACATCTTGAGAGCTGATCAACTCATTGAGAACTATTGTGGATATTTATCGGTATTTATAACTTCTATTGAAGGTTAAAACTATTACAAAATGTGTATCTGATTTCCATTTTAAGAACTCATTGATATCAATATTGGAAATATTCCAATATTCCAAATAAACAAAATTTAAGAATAACAGCAATTTTCAATTTAATCAAAAGCAACAGCCAATGTTGAATTACAGTTAATTTGAGTCATTTAAGCCTAATTGCGCGTTAGACCAATACTAGCGCCGTAACCAGGATTTTCAGCTTGGGGGGGCTTAGCATAAGAAAACCTCAAAATATGGCAATTATTAAAAATTGCTACAGACCTACACTAATTATTCAAAAGACTTTAGGGGGCTATAGTCACCCCTAGTTACGGCTGTGACCAATACACATAAAAATTAAAGCGAACTTTATCGGAATTATAAATAATGTTTCAGTTACAGTACATATCTTACACTTAAATGTTTTGTCATTCATTTAATGAAATGTCATTTCTGTTCACTTAATTGTTTGAAGTTGTCTTTATTATCACTTTGATCTTCCTGTAAATTGACATGACTTTTGCATCACAATGACTTCTGGAACCTATACTGACCTTCAGCTGAGCTGAGCTTGAAGCTCAAGCTGTGAGCTATAAGCTTGAAGTTGAGCTTGAGCTGCGCTCTGCTTTATTGCTGAGCTTGAAGCTCAACCTTGAAGCTCACTACAGCTAAAAATTGCTTAAGCTCCAATCATTGAAATGTGCAACTATAGCCGGAACAACGAAACACAAAGAGTCTAAATTAAAATTAATTCAAGTGAATTAAGAATTTTTACTAAATTTATATTTAATACATAAACCTGACAAAAAAAATTAAACTTAAATAATGCTCTGCTGTATCATACAGTATATATTAGATAATATTTTAGAAAACTTAATCTTTTTTTATTCAATACTCAAGAATTCGTATATTAATAAACAGTTACTCATTAATTAAGTTTATTTATGTTTATTTAACTGATTAATCTCATGATTATTGTTACGCATATATTTACGTGTTATTGTATATATTGGCTTTTTTAAATATGTTAATAGTATTAATTAGTATTAGTTAAGTTAGGTTAGGTTGGCCAGAACGCTCTAGGCAATGTCTCACTGTCATACATGCTGTCTCATTACCCCTTAACGGAAACTTTAGAAACAAAAGCCTATATATTTTTCTGTATTACTATTAATGTAAATGATTAATTACTCTCTAGAATTTTATCTCGTTTGTTAGGTACTGGTGTAAATTCTAATGAAAGGCATTTATTAGAAGTTTGTCTGTGTTTATGTGTGTACACAATGTAGAGATTGTTTGTATGTTTTCTAAATTGTTTTAATGTTAAACTTGAATAAATGTTTGTCTACTGTCGAACCTGTCTTTTGGCTCTTCACTAACTCAACATTACTTTTCTATAATATCTTGAATTTAAATCTAGAAATGCAAATATAATTTTCTTAATTGTTGCTAAATTTAGACAATAGCTTAAGGTACAGAATATTTAACACAAAGTTAATCAAATTAAGTGCAAACAATAAAAAGGTTTAATAGTTTCATACAATAAATTTATTCAATTGAAACCATTATTTCACTATAAACTTTGATTGACCAATAAAACTAAGACTATTCTCATTCAAATTATAGTTCTCTTGAGATTTTATTTTTTTCATTTTATATCAAGTCAAATACTGTATAATAAAACAAAATAGTGATGCTCAACATGCAATACAATGTTATTATATAAAAATGTTTTTGGATAAATCGCATAAATTTAAAAAGTGACAGAATAACTTTATTTATATCATTTAATTGAGTAAAAACTTAAGTAACAAATAATGATTCATTAATTTTTATGTTTAATCAATAACTAAGTTATTAAGGATTAATATTTCGCTCATATATATTATATATAAACTTAAGCAAAGAGTCTGCTACTTTTTCCTATAAATGTAGAAATAAAATGTTCTCCGATGTATTGAGTTCTTATTCTGTAAAAAATTTCTTACTTCAAAAAATTAGTTAATATGCATTGAATTGTAATATAAACTTATAAAACTGTTTGAATTTAAAAGGGAAGAAAAGAAGCTTATAGTCATAAATAAGATTAATTGTGTGAAAAATTAGTTAATCCACATAATACTAATATTTAAAACATAATCAAAATTAATGCTTATGCATGAGAACGTCTACGATTTTCGCTAAATTATAATTTGATTCACACAAACCTTAAAATTAGTACTAGAATTATATTTTATGTTTTGGTGTTTGTACAATACTGTCAAAGTAAAACTCATTTTTTTATATTTTAGTATAAAATATTACCGATATGTATATCAACTGATTAAAGAAAAATCTGTGAAAAGTTTAAGTTTATGCTTAAGTTCAGAACTAATTTATTGAAACCTTTATACTAAAAGTAGAAAAATAATTTTAAACTTTATACTTTTCAACTATTTTGCATCACTATTAAGACTCGGAAAAGCAGGCATTTTAGCCCTTTTCACTTTTGCTTTGACAGTATTGTACACTATACTGTACCTGCAAATCACTGTGCAGTGCTCGAGAATTTGGTGTCTTAGTACAGTACCAAGAATTAATTTTTAGTAAATTTACATACTGGCATATCTTTATTTTATGAATGCAATATAAACGTTTTTTAATGCCGGTATTAAAAACGTTAATTTCATATTTAAAGTATGTTTTGAATGATTCCATTAGTGAACATCATATTTAGCAAATGAATATACAAATAAAATTACAGCTTAAATAAAATAAATTTTAGTGATAACGCATCATATTTGCTGACATGGTGCTTGGTGCTCGAACACCTCCAAAAAGTGAGCACCGAGCACTTTAATTCCTGCGAGCACGAGCACTGAGCACGTTTTACCTAGTATAGTATATACTGTATGATACCTGTACGATATTATGAGACAGTATCTTATTGACGATGGATTAAATGCACTTTTCAGATGTTGTGCTTTCAATGCAATTTCTAATCACTGTTCTCTGTCAAAGATTCTGCAACAGATGTGGTTTTATCTGACAAGTCTTTATAGCAAATAAATGAGAGCAGTCTTATAGCGAAGATTTATTTATCATTTAACTGTGCATTTATGCTTCCAATTTCTATAATGATGGCTATTATATGTCTTCCAAGATTGCATTCCATTTGATCGAATATCATATGACTGAAGAACAATTGAATATAAGACCAATATTTGTCTATAAACTAAATATGTTATTATTTATTTTTAGAGATAAACTTATTTTTGGCTCACTTTAATACAAAGAAAAGGTGCAATCACTCAAAAGAAGAGTTTAGGAATTGAAACAAACCCTTCATATTCCATAACTAAAAAACAGTTAATATTTAGAAAATTGTTTTAAATTTAATCTATTTACTGGATTTAATGTATTGTAATTTAATTTATATTTTCATTAAATGATGCAAAACATTAAATATTAAAAGATGCAAAACATGAGCTCTTAATTCAAAATGCTTAATTGAGGGTAAACAATATCATTAATATAAATATATAGCTTATACTTATATATTTTGATTTACTAGTTGTTAATTTTAATGTTGAGTTGAAGATATTGAAATTTCGGTCAAAAGGAATTTAGTCTTATAATAACAAACAATTGTAGTAAAATTGAACTTACAATTAGCTCAGTCAGTCTTCTTTGGAGTTTACCTCACTATTTGATAAACAATAAATAACAAATAAAGAGTATAAAATCTTGTTATAGAATCTTTTCTGTTTCTTACTAAGGCATTGTAATAAGTTTTGTACTGTACGGTTTCAGATTCAATACGTTTCCTGTAATAATCATTAAGAATTTGAAGTTATTATTAGTATACAGTATTATTGATTTGTACATAGTATTTTACTTAATTCAATACTACTTGTAAGCTTATATTGATAAAATCAATGCTAAAAATCAAATTAATCATTTTTGACATAATATTGTAAAGAGATCTCAATTTGTGAAAAAATAATTGACTATGGAATTGAACTCATCCATTAAATTCATTAAAATTGATTGTTATTTATCGAAACATTCTTTAAGTAAGTTTTGTTTTCGTTTTAGTAATATTTTTGCCAAAACAACTTTAACCTTCCATTGGGAAACTCAAACTGCTTGATAGAGATGAACGACACCACAAGAATATTTATGGAAAACCCGCCTGATATGCTCAATCCGGTCACTATAAATCCAGGTTTGACTCAAATTGGTTTTATATTTTCATATAAATAAATAAACCATTTTTACTATTGTTTTTCAGCATTTATTCCTATAATAGTGACACATGCGGTCACATTTTTAATAGGCGTAATAGGAAATGGAGTAGTAATCGCGACCTGGTCTCTCAAAGGCAAAATACGATCTCCAACAGCTATATTTCTTGTAAGCCTGGCTGCAGCTGATCTCTTACTACTTTTAGTATTCGTGCCATTGGAAACATTAGAGTATTTTGTGATAACGTGGGACGCAGGAGGAAGTATTTGTAAAATGAGTTCTTACGTCGAAATGCTTTCAGGAATGGCAACTGTACTTAATTTGGTTGCTGTTAGTATTGAAAGGTAAGAATTATTATTATTGTTCATTTGTAAATATAAAGGCTATTGAGCTAATGTACTGGTATTTACAGAATTTTCAAAATAGTGGTTCAAATGATCTATTACTAAAAGAGATAAGAAAATGAATTCTTTCTTATCATATAAAATGTTTTTTAATCAAAACTAATCTTTTGCTTTGCTTTATCATTCAATTTTAATTGAAATATTTATCTAACTTATTGTTTTTTAAAGCCCAAAAGCATTTTGGGCTATTGGACAAAAGTGATTAACAAACATCAGAAAAAATATTTTTGCATCGATAGTGTTTCTCAAAAGTACAGTACATCGTTGTAAGATATTATTTATTGTGAGTAGTGAAAGGCAAAAGCTAGGCTCGGCCTTGAGCTTGAGTTGAGCTGAGCTTGTCCTAGCTCAAGCTAAATCTCAGCAATTTCAGTATAAGCTCAAGCTCAGTATCATGTAAGAGAATCTAAGCTCAAGCTCACTGTAGTGAGCTTCAATGAGCTTCTCATAATAATTAGAAACCAGTTAAATCAATTTCAAAGAGTTTTATTGCATTAAATTTAGGATTAAAAGGGGAGAGTATTTTGACTTTTGAAAGTTGAACTCATCTGATGCACGTGAGAATATATTAGATATAAATTTGAGTTAAGCAATAAAATAGGCTTTATATATCTTAAAACGGTTGTATAATAATTAAAAATTTTCAATATAACCTCAAAGCTCAAGCTAAAGCTCACATAAAGTGAGCTTATGTCCATCACTAATTATTTACCTCTAATAAATAGAAGACAGCGGTTTCTATTGTAAAAAAAGTATTAACCCTGAAAGAGCTTTTCTCTAATTTGCTGTTCGTGCAACAATATCCATGGACTTTAGATGGATAAAGTATGTTAAGCTACGTATTTTTGTATAGATATTATTTTAAATAAGTGAGTTCGAAATTATTAACTAATCGATTTACAAGAGCGCTATTTTAAAACGGTCTGTAGCGGTAAATTCATGACAATAATAACAATTTTATTAGATCGAGAGTTTTAGAGCGCCATTTATTGAACCATATTTTCGATCAATTTTTATGATATCTCACATCTGTGGAAAAACTGTTGTTTCGTATATAATGCTGCAAGATTTGGATAATGATTCTGAACCTTAAGCCATACTGTGATCGATTAGGAAAGAGTTTGTGCTATCTTTCAGATAATTGTTAATCTTGTGATTCTTATTGTGCACAATAGTTTTCTAGCGATTACAGTAATAAAGCAATAAAATCTTTTAAGTACAAGTATTAGTATTTAATATCTCATTCTTTAATGATATTTAATTTAACTTAATTAGATTGAAAACAACAGAATAAATTAGATAATAAAATAAAATTGAATTCAATGATATTCTATAATTGTTGTTTAAAGCAAAGATCATTTCTATAATGATGTGAACACAACATCAAAATACTTCAAATATATCACAATTTGTAACGTTTTAATGAGCTTTTATTAAGTAAATGCAAGAACAAAACATATTTAACATTATAAGAATGTCTTATATTGAGAGCTCTTTAAAATGATTTCAGTATTTTTTTCAATCTATCACTTTGTCTGCAGTAACGAAACGTTAACAAGTGATTCATATGAAAAAATATATCTTTTCGTTTACAATGAATTCTGGTTGAGATCACAACTATTCTGTTAGGCTAACAGTAAACTACCAGAAGTAATGTTAGTGCTGTATTAGTGTTGTTTGAAAGTTTGCATTTTATGAAAAGAATATACTATTTTTAGAATAGACAATGTTTGCCTCTTTAAGAACTTTTACTGATATTACCCTTGAGTTTTAGAAAAATTCACTGACAATATGTCTATTTTTATAATCACTATTTTCGTATCAGTCAATTTAAGTATTATAAGCATTTATTAATTTAATTTTGGTCTTTAGTTTAAGAACTCATTTTGTTTCATTTTGAATATAGTTTAAAATCATTAATTCATATAAATCTTATTTTAATTTAAATGATTTCTAGACCTCTAAGTTAAACGTCTTATTTCTGAAGTTTTTTTAATACAATTTCAAAATCTTAGGCAACTTAAACTTATTATTGTTCAACTGTATATTTATGACAGTTCCTTCATAAATCTTATCAAAATTTGGCAATTATACAATTTTTGCTTAATGTAACAAAATAAAATTTAAGCTATTTTTTTATGTATAATTGACTTTCCTTTAGCTAAGTATTGAAACTATAATCCAATTTTTTATATTTATTTGATTTTTATTATATGGAATTTTTTTCTGCTCAGATTTTTAGTTATTGTTTATCCGATGAGAGCGAGATCGTGGTGTACTATGAGCTCAACTCGCAAAGGATTGATTGCAGTTTGGAGTTTGGCATTGCTTTTGGCGACACCAGTACTGCTCACAAAAGTAAAAAGTTTGATAAAAGTTCACTTAAATTGTGAAAATTATTTCTTTTTGTTTCTCAGAGTATATATTCGATGACATATTACAACAATACAACTTCGCTGACAGCATACTATTGTTGGGATTCTGACGATGATCTGGCCTTCTCTGTAGCGGTTTACCAGTTATTAGTTATGTTCATATTTCCAGCACTTTTTATGGTCATCTGTTATTTTCTTGTTATGCAAGAGCTTTGGATCAGTAATAAATCAGTGAATGCAATGACACACTCGAACGCCAGTTTGAATCAAAAGTGAGTCAAATTCATATTATTTATTGCTTCGATTAATTGAAATCAAAATTTTAGATTTTGTTAAATAACAATTTTATCGTTTCAATTAAACAGCACAATAAGGCTTAATCATCGCGGAGAAAGTTTTATGGTTTGTTGGCCTACTTTCAAACATCATAAACACAATACTGTCATTAATAGTCCCACTCATTTGAATAATAGCACCTCTGATATAACAAGAGGTCGTAAACAGGTTTGTTTTATTCATTTTACCTTTTTATTCGATATAACATTATATTAGAGTTAAATTATGTTAAGCTCACAAAAATACGATTATTGAAATACTTAATAAGTTTATCACAATTATAAGCTCTTGCTATCAAATTCTCTTTAATAATTTGATATTTTTTCAATTAAAGACAAAATCAGTTAATTTATTCAAAAATTAATGTTAAAATTTGTGCTCTTATCGCACACTTGGCATAAATATGAAGTTTAATTTTAGCTCAGGTTTAATTTCTGCATAACTTAATAAGCGGTTAAGACTATGAGTTAATAATCTAATTCTATTCAAATTTTAAAATTTTGCATACATTTCATATATAAAATAAAACTTTTACTTAATTTATACATTAAACTAGCGGTAAAAAATGAAGTCCTTTAACACCTTTAACAGTGTTTGAGCTTAATTTTGCAATTAACTTTGCAGCAACCTTTGCAGTTAAATTCTTATTTGCTAACGAGAAGCAAAGAAACCTTTATTTTAAAAAAGACTAATTCTAAAGACTCATTACCTAAAATAAATAAAGAGCTTCTTTAAATGAAATATAAAGAATTTTTATTTGAAAATTTCTTATGTAAAGTTAAATATAAAATCTACGCCCAAACTCATCTAAGCTTCTCACAGACAGAGATTGTATTTCTGACAATTTTATTATTTTATTAGTAAATAATCAATAATTCATTACAAAATAAATATTGTAATATAGAGGAACAGTATTTTTAAATTTGATCTCTATCATTACTATTAATAATAAAATTTATTAATAAATATTAATAGATATTAATAAATTACTAAAATAACCAGAAATGCCTTCATTTTTTGATATATCTATTTTGATATAGTGTATGATAAAATAAATAAGTAACAAATGAACTCTACAAGTATTGAATAGTTTTGAACATTAGGTGAATATTCTTTCAAAACTTATGTATTGAAGATTGTGTGTGTTATAGATTTTAATTAAAAATCTATAACATATAGGGGTAATTAAGAAAACTAAGTGTATTCCTGTATCCTATTGAAAAATTAATATTATTTTAATTTTTTAAAACTTAAAAAATTAATTTTTGCAATAATCGCAATTATAAACTGTTATCCCTTTTTGTCAAAAGGTAATTAAGATGTTATTACTGATCGTAATACTATTCCTGCTCTGTTGGGGTCCTCGACTGGTGATGAATGTGCTCATCAAGTTAGGTCTCGAAAGTTTTTCGCATTCGGCATACACTGCAAGAATCGCATGTTATTTACTATCATTTATTCACTCGGCATTAAATCCATTCGTCTATGGTTTCATGTCAAGCAATTTCCGGAGAATGGTTTGCCATTCGTGTAAAAAAGGAAATCGCAATACAAGCAATTCTGAGGCTTTCCCATTAAATCGCATGAACACTCTTAGTTGTAATTCAACAAGATTTGCAAATAGCTATGTATAGGATATCAGTTTAATTATGCAGAAACAGACTGTCAGTTAAGCCATTCAAATGAGAAAATAAGACTTTAAGGTCCAAACAATTTATTAGTGCATTATTTAAAACTCAATCTATTTTACAATCAAGTTATATGACCAATAATTTTGAATCTCACTTGTCACAATTTTTTTGTTTTCTTTTTTGTAGACTTATTAGACTTACTTATCAATTCTTTTATACCGGTGTTCTGTACAACACAGTTCAGGAAAGTTATCAAAAGATATATCGATATATTTAGGTTTAATCATTAAAGTCAGGTTAAATCATTTCACTTAATACTACTGAAAACCACTTTATCTTAAGAATCATTTAGATTTAATTTGAGACAATTTCAAGATACACACAATAAATTGATTTCTCGATTTAAGCAAATATTTATATTTTTAAGAAATTTCAAAAGATCTACAGGTTTATCTGTATAATCACCTATATACTTTTAAACTCATGAAAATTAAGTTTTCTGATGTCATGATTGGCGAACAGTTAATTATAACTTTGAATACATACAGCAAACAAAAATGGAAATTTTCATTTGTATAAAATTGTCATAACTAACAGTGCCATAGCCAGGATTTATGTATGTTGGGGCTAAAAATATGAAAATTTTATGAATTTTAATATTTATAGTTAACAATTTGAAAAAAATGAAGTATGAAGTATCTCTATGAAGGGTATGATAGGACATTCAATGAAATTCTCAAAGTGGTGGTGCTACAGTCCTCTAAGCTGCACAGCTAGACTGATAATAAATAAATTATGATTTGAATAAGTCTATGAATTTAAGATGATTTTTAAAATTCACTGGAATTCAGTCAATAAAAGAATATTTTTAGATAAATCTCAACTGCAATAAAATGTCTTTTAATTCAATTTTATTAATAATATATCTGAAATGATCTCAATTCATTGTCAACAAACTCTAATAAAAGTCATTTATTGTATTTATTCAATAATCAATTTGATTATAAATTGATGTAATGTTTAACAGATGTGTTAGAGTATAAATTGTAATTAACTACGAAAATGTCATACAAATCATATAAATTGTCAGAAAACAAAGATATTTGTAAAAAGCTAATAAAGCTCATGTATTGCATAAATTGTGCATTTTTTAAAATACTTTTTTATTTTAATTAAAAATATTTGAAAACTATAAGATATTGAAACCAATTGATTAATATAGAGCTTATTTAATAAAAATCATTCTGAAATGTCTAATAAAAGTTAAAATAATGATAAATATAGTAAAAAGTGGTGTATACCGGGATTTATGACTCAGAGCTTACACATTTTAAATTGTAGTCAAATGAATCATAAATTATAATAGTTATCGTTAATTACCATTACATTTATTAGAGTTAATTTATTTCTAACATTTAACGATAAATTACTAAATAAATAAATGAAAACTCTTGAAAACTGGTGCGCATTCATTTAACTTTCTTTGTACAATACCAAAGAGCACTAAGATTTAGTTTTCGTCATAATTATGTATTTATGAGTTAATGTCTTTTTTGTTTAATTTGTAAAATCAAAATAACAAACTAGTCATTCACTAATTGTTTAACTAATGTTAAGTTTAAATAATAATTATGATATTTCTTTTTTATAAATTTTTTGTTTAGTTTGTTGTGTATGTTATATATAAATAATTTAGTGGACAATGATTTTGTAAATTCTATTTCTATTGATGTTTTATATTGTGTATGAATTGTACAGAAAATTTGTTTTTCATTCGAAGTATAAATAATTTGAGAACATTTATTGTACAAAAGGTCTAATGTGTGAACAATTTTGTTGAATTGTTACTAAAGTTTAAGAAATAAATTAAAGATTGTTTTAATTTTTTGTCTAATTCTAATGAAAGGTTTAAAAGTGTTTTCTAAAGTTAAATTAACTTTTGAGGTATTGCCTCAACAGATAATTGAGTTCAACATTTTGAAGGAAACAAGTTTATTAAACTATTTATTGAATAATATAAACTTTATTAAAAAGTTTCTAAAAACTTTGAAAAAATATGTGCAATTTTAATTGAAATTAAATGTTAAATCTAATGAATAAAAAGTTTTATAAAAATATTGACATTTCAAGTGATAAAAGGCTTTTCTTGCAATTTATATATTTGTCACATAAATGATCTAATAATGAATGGAATCAATGTTTCTCCAACTCTATTAAAAATAAACAAATTCTAATCAAATACAATAATATTTATTTATTTTAAAATCAGGCTTATTGTGTGCTAAACAAATTCTAGAGACTAAAAAATATTAATCTAACTCTGAAGAGTGCTCTTCTTTTTGGTCTCATTTTTGATAATCTGTTTATCAACCGCTTCGAACATTTCATCAGCCAATCGATGGTTATCTTTAATGAATTCTAATCATTCAGTTCTCGATTTGTTTCTAATTTCATTCTTATTCTCAACTATAACTTCAATTGCATTGGACTTCAATTTTTGTATATTATATAAATCTGCAAAGAGTAGGATTTGGATCACATTTTCGATTGTAATCTCAGAGCAAATAAAATTCTCGCAAATATAATACAAATCCATAACATTATACAAATGCCAAATGTGTAACGACTCTTTAGTCATTGTATGTATTTTATCAAATTTTCCTGAATATAAAAATTTTAGAAATACCTCAAAAACTTTTCCATCAATATCTTTAATGACCGCTTCATTTTTCGTTCTTTTCTTTTATATCAATGATAAACATGGCTTTAAAATACTGGTGAACGCGAAGCCAATATCGCTTTACTAAAGGAAAACCTTTTTTTGCCGATAATAATCTTGAAATCACTCAAAGCTTATTATTAAAAATTTCCTCAAAATTGAAGTTCTTATTACTGTCGGAATAGTTGACTTCAATACCGAAACAAAGCGTTAACTAATTATTTGGCAGTAATTCGTTTCTCTTTTCTAAGACTACATCTCTTTTGAGGTAAACCTAGACTTCATATTCACCAACTTTAATGTCTTTAATAATTGTTTTTAATTCGTGTGTTTATTTATATTTATTATTCCTAATAAAACAGCAAAATCTTGCGGCAACTTTTGATTCTTTACCATAATTCAAAGCCAAGCAAACCGACAAATAATTTATGCCTTCATAGGAATGATTTGGAATCATATTATAGACAATTCATTCAAACCTGCTCTGAATTTTTCACTATGAATTTGAAAATTAACAACGAAAATAACTTTGAATTTTGTGTCAATATCTTTTATCTTTTAGAACTAACTTTTCCAAAGTTAGTTAATTTCTCCAATATTTTGCGCATTGCATATAAAATTAATATGTGAATAACAAAGGTGTAGTGTCAACTAAATCTTAGTTTTAACAGAAAAGTACACTCGGTGACAAAACCTCCCGACCTGATTTTTAGCCATTCTATCCACCTAAACTTTGATCAATTTTGATAAAAAAAATTTTGGGTAAACTAGAGTTTGCAGAAAACTTTTTCACAAAGCGGCATTAATCTACTATATCATACTTAATATTTAACAAGATAAATTCTCGCAGCATAATTTATTAAAAATTTTGAAATTCTAATCAATACAACGAAAATTCTCGAAAAATAATTAGACAAATGTATTTTTGTTTGACCTGAAATTTCATAAGTTAAGCGGGACAGCGCATTTAATGTGAAAATTACGGAAATTGAATTGAGCGTAGCCACCCGTTCACTCATCAGAATGATATGAGACCGGAGTCAAATTGAAGGTTTTGAAATGTTGTTTTCAATAATTGTATCAGATCATATATAGGATGCGTAATTTTTCCTTTATTTACTAAACAATTTGCAGCCAATATAAATCGATCTTTAATTCAATTATATAATCGATTCTATTGTTATTTCATTAAATAAGATTTTCAGCAGCAAAAATTTATTGAGTGAATAACACAAAAAAATATCTAATTTTTGTTATCAAATTCTAAAAGATTTAAAAACTTTTTACCGCCTTTTCTAAAGTCTAATAAACTTTTGAGATATTGTCTCAACAGATAATTGAGTTCAACGTTTCAAAGAAAATAACGTTTATTTAGCAATTTATTAAATTATATAAACTTTAATAATAAGTTTCTAAAAAACTTTGAAAAATGCATGAATTGAAGTGACTATCACTCCATCCTATGATTTGACGACAAAA
>JAQGCH010001140.1:0-17147 GCA_034699485.1 Nanhermannia elegantula | reverse complement strand
AAAACAGGGAATCGTTGGTTTGAAAATCGTTGGTTTAAAAATCGGTGGTTTGAAAATCGGTGGTTTGGGCTGCAGCCTATTTTTTGTTAATAACTAGATGGTTATTGTGAGGGAATTAATTTTAATAAAATGCTAATTTGTCTCCACCCATAATTAAATTCAAGGTTGATTAATAAAACTTTAATTTGAAATCAAGATTTTGGTTGAATTACATAATGAATATAGCGATTGATCGTAACAAGCGAATAGTAACTTATAATTAAATACTTTCTTCTCAAACAAATGGAATGTAAATTCAACACGAGCTCAAAGTTTGATTGGTTTGACCATCTTTTTTATCGATTTACTTAAAAAGTAAGAGACTAACATTCTATAGCTTATCTACCTATCAAATGGTTAAAACATTAAATTATAAATAAGTGTATTTTTAAGCTTAGAAATAATGAAGTGCATAGGCTCAGACTGAGCTTAGGCTAATTTATGATCTTGACTCGAGAGCGCTTTTTTGGGCCTAGGCTCGGGCTTGAGGCTGATAGTTGATAGTGAAGAGCTTACATGAAAAACTTAACTGAAAACTATAATATATTTAGTATATTTTAATACTCTTATTACAAATATATAAAAACAAAGTAAAGAACAATTAATTCCATCATTCGATTGAATTCGTTTTGCATTATACTAATCCAATTAATATAGTTTTAATTATTATTTTAAACAACTTTTAATTAAAAAGTGAAAAAATATCTTTAAAGTGTTTCATTGTTTGACTATTTTTTAAATGGCAGGCTCAGTAATCTTATGCTCAACCTATGGAGCCTATACCCAAAATTTCGCTTCAATTTACAGTAACTTAATAGTATATGAATTCTTAATTCGTAAGTTTATTTTTTTATCTTACATTTATACCTATATATTAAAAAAACACTTTTGATAAATTTCTGTATATAAAAATAATTGTTCGGGTTGGAAGCTTACAGACTCAGGCATAGGCTTAGGCTCAGGCTCGGAGGTTTGAAGCCTATGCTCTTCATTTCTTACAAAAACATATAAATAATGAACATCAAGTTCTATAGAAAGCTAAAGAAATCAAAAAATTCCCTTATTTTGATTGCAGTGCTGTCACTGTTCTCGGCTACACCTCAAAAAAGATTCACTCAGTAATTAATTCTAAAAGTTATCGTAAAAAGTGACACTTTATTAAGAGCTTCTTTTTGATTACAATATAACTTCTCAAACAATATTTGGTATTCTTCGCTGAGATAGTAATCATGTCTAAAACAGAATCACATTTGGCTAATGTTTCGCTAATTACTGAAACAATTAATAATACAATAAACAGTACATCGCTTTCAACTTCAACAGCAACTCCATTATTAAAACAAATTCATGATATACTGATTGTTGTATTACTTGTATGGGTCATGTTTGCGATGGGATGTTCCGTCACTTTAAAGCAAGTAAGAAAAAAAAGTCTAAAATACTATTTGTTTTTTTAGTCTACTAAGGCATAAAATAATTGCTTTCACTATAATTAAGCATAAATTAATTCAATATTCATTAAATGCATCATTTTTCTTATTACCGGTAATTGAAATACTAATTGTTAAGTAACTGACAAATATCCGTAACTTAATGTCTTTGTATAACCAAAATGAATAATTAGGGTTAAACTTAAACTAACAAATAAAATATAGTTAAAAAGAAAAATTACATAAGAATAAAAGAAACAAAATTTTGAATTTTTCAAATTTTATTTTTATAAGAATTATTTCTACCCATCTCTATGTGAAAGACTATTTTAAAACTTTGAAATTTGAGTGTCTCTAACAATACTAAAAATGCTATAAATATCTGTATTTATTTCTCTAATAATTTTCTTATTCTAGGTTTTGAATCACATAATAAGACCCATAGCTTTGATCGTAGGATTGATATCACAATTTGTTTTTTTGCCACTTTGTTCTTATTGTATCATTAAATTGCTTGCTATGGATGCATTGCATGCGACCGGTCTTCTTATATTGGCCTGTAGTCCTGGTATGCATTTTATGTTCTTAAAGTCTAACTCACCTCAAAATAACTGAGCTTATGATTGACGGTCATCTCATTTAACTTAAAAAGTAAAATGCTAATTAATACAGCTCTTCTTCATTTTCATTTCGAAGGCTATGCTGTTATCCGATTAAGTAATAGTAAAGGAGTAGTTTTATTTGATCAATAGTTTAAAATTATCATTTGTTTAAAAATAACTAAACTTAAGTAATTAGTGAAACGTTTTATTTTCTAAATTTAAATGATTAATAGTTTGATTACAATTTTCAATGCAAACAAGTTTTTCGTAATATAACAAAAATATTTTATAAATTAGGGGGAGTTTTATCAAATATATTCACATATTTCTGGAACGGAGACATTCCTCTCAGGTATAAATGCATTATTTTGTGAAACAATGTATAAATATGATTTCGATAGCATAACAATGACAACGGTTGCAACTATAGTGGCTTTAGTTATGATGCCCTTTAATATTTGGCTCTATGGAAGAAATCTCGAGACAGATACTCTCATTATTCCATATAAACAAATGTCATTTACTTTAATATTAATTACAATACCAGTACTGTTTGGAATGTTAATGAATTGGCGATTACCCAAATACTCGCCTTATATAACAAAAGTAGGAGTTGTGGCCGGTTTCTCAATAATCATTGTTTGTCAGGTCTGCAGATATGTCCGCACAATATATGAAAATTTAATAACATATAAATAATTGTTACTTTTGTCAGACATTAGAAGTGTTCATATTTCCAGATATATTCAATGACGTGCCTCTAAGCGTATACATTGTAGACGGTGTCTTACCTTTTATAGGTCTCGCAGTCGGTTACTCCGCTTCAAGAATTTTGTGTCTTAACCCTCGTATTTGTAAAACTGTTGCTGTTGAAATTGGCGTTAAGAATGTTGGGACCGCCATAACCATAGTTATGCTATCCTTTCCTTTTGAGGTAAATATTCTCAATAATTACAATAGAGTGAGAGCCTTGAAGTGTAGGGCTGGACAACTATTATGAAAGTATAATTAGTTCTAATATGACTTTCATTAATCATTTCAAAGAAATTTCTATTCTTAAAAAACCCACAAAAAGTTGATTGAGAAAATATATAAATATTTGATCAAAATTTTGGTGTCCTGTCAATGCTATTGTAAATGAAAGCATAAAACTTACAAATTTAATGTTATTTTTAGCAATTGCGTAAAACCATATTATTTCCATTTCTCTACACATTCTCTTCGTGGGCTGTTTTGATTATAGCAACTATTTATCTGAAAATATATCGCAAATTCTTTGCGAAATCTTCAGAATTAATGAGAGATGAGGGAAGAAGTTCTATCTTTAAAAGATTGCTTAAACAGTTAAGTATTAACTACAAATTCATAATTTCCCAACTATTTAAATAATAAAATAAATTTTCAGAGAAAATAAACCAATAATTATTGGAAAGACGGAAAATGTGGACTCAGTTACGAATACATGAAATAGTTGTGTTATATCAAAAATTTCATAAAATACAGGAATTCTCGATTTGAAATAATATAGCATTTGATTTTTAATTAAAGTCGTCAAGTAATTGCTTGTGTAGTATATCGATTAAAAATGATGGCTAAAGTTTTAGGCAACAACTAAAAAACTACTGCAAAAATGAATAATACGGTTAATTTGAAGCATTTGAAGCAATTTTTACCTTTTTTATATTTTTAATTTTATTAATGTAAATATTTATATGGAGTTACATATGATTGATCAGATACTACATTAACACTAACTCTTGAAAGTGATAAAATACAGGTATTATTATCTATTTTTGCATTAATCAATATCACTTATAACCCACTCAATGGATTTTCTTTTTCTCACTAATAAGATAAGTTCTTCTTTAAGATCAGATAATAATCTTAAGAGGAAAATAATGTAATAAAGATTATTTCTACATAATGTAATAGATATAGTATTTTTAAACTCCTTTATTTAATTGAATTCAAAAATATAAATATATATAAAATTATATAAACAGAGTGACAATTAAGTGAATCAATAAAACAAAAAATGTTATTTACTCAAAAATTTAAATCAAGTTTTTCCAAAAGAAAAAGTAAGTTTTTGTATTCAATACCATTTCTTCTAATATGTCTGTATCCTCGAAACTCTTAAATGTAAAATTCAATGAAAATTTTGCGCTTTTCTTTTCGTCAACTTTATAGGCTTTTATCAATGATTTTTTAGCTCTGAAGTTTGATATTGCTTTTAAATCATGCGGTTTAGTCTCTTGGTAGCGCATACACAAAGGCCCGCATAAAAAAATAATTTCTCATTTTAAGGCTGATTTAAAAAAATAGTGATTTAAAGTGAATCCAATTCTCAGAATTATACAAGAAATAGTAAGCATATCGAATACATTCTATAAAAATCTATTATTCCTCTTCCTTTTAGAAAACATGAAATTCAAATATCTCTATCAATTTTTAAGTATAAAATTTTTGTTTTATTCAGTCATTTAATTGTCATCCTGTAGTTGCGAAATGTTTATACCTGAATACATTCGGGCAAAAAGATTAATCTAAAAATTTGTTGCTATTCATAATTTTGACTTTAATAGTAATTTGTAAAGTTTAAAAACTTAAAAACATTCATTTTAATTCAATAAAAATTAAATTTTAATTCCGAAAGATCCCACTTTTTGCGATTTTATGTGAAAATTACAACAGATTTTAGTGCCTCTGATCACTTTATTGATGTTTTTATGCCAAAAGTTTAAGGTGAGTTCAAATTAATTGATTTTGCTTTATATGATTTAATATTTAGGACTATTAAATAGATCTCTAAATCATTTGCTATTGGACTTTATGTCTCTTATGCTTTTGTTTATATTACAAAGAATAGTTTAACGTTTGATTAAAAAATTTTCTTAAGTTTCAATGTATTTTCCAATGACTAATTAAACTTTATTAAGGAGTTTGAAAATAGTTTTGATAATAACGTATTACTTAACCAAATCAAAATAATTAAATGAAACTCAATAGAAATGAAAGCGAAACAGAAAAACCATGGGATTAAATGTTGCCCCAAGTCATACTCATAAGGTATTATTAAAAATTAATTTTAATCTAATAACAACATTTGATTATTAAAATAAGTTTTTAATTTATACTAAAAATTATTAATTATCATTAAATTTGAAGTGTTTTTCTTTAAGTACAGATAATGTTTTTGAAAAGAATAGCGAATAGTTTTGAATTATTTCTCTCATACAGGGAAGAAGGTAAGGGTCTCTCTTTGGCCCTCTATTTGTGACATCAAAAATTGCATTCTAAAAGTTTCAATATATTTAAATAAACTCTAATTTACTATTAGCTAAAAACGAATACTATTAGGTTATTATCAATATTCTAAGCTTCAAATCATCTTTAATTTAAATTATTTTTAAATTATTAAATCTTTAGCTCTCCGACAAAAATAATTCTTGAATTTCCAGTTAATTGAATCCTATTCTCAATAATCTTACAAAAAACTATTCCCTTTCTCGAAGAGCACTGCTCACCAATAAGTTGATCTGTTTTAATTCCATATCCATCATATTGTCTCTTCCAATAAGGCGCCAGTACTGTATGTGCAGAACCAGTTACTGGATCTTCATTTATTCCAACCCATGGAGCGAAATAACGAGATAAAAAGTGCACTCTTTTTACATCATCTGACTTTTGTGTGACAATAACTCCTCGAACTATACCATTAGTCTCTATTTTTAGTAATTGATCAAAATTAGGGGAAACCTTATAAATAAGATTATCTTTTTCAGGATTATCTTTTAGTCGTAATAAAAGCTTTTTAGTTCCAGATGAGTATTGAATATCTTGTATATAATCTACTTCTAGTTTAGGACCCAATATATTTCTTATCAAGTCTTCAACCCATAAATTATTGTTTTTATTGAGTGGAACGCAATCATTAGACGGAAAATTAAGAGAAATTGAATTTTGATCCCAACTAATCATAGCCTCGAGAATCCCCTTATATTTAGTCTCAAAAATTACTTTATTAGAAGTGTTTTCACTATTATTTGAAGTTTGTTTTATTCGCTCAAATAAGACAGAAGCAGTTGCGAGTGTCGCGTGTCCACAAAGCTCTACTTCATTAGTTGGTGTAAACCATCTTAATGTATAACTTGTTGGATCAACTTTTGGGTGGCTTTTATTCCATGCTGTGGCTACAAAAGCAGTTTCACTTATATTCATTTCTGAAGCTATTTTCTGTTTCATTTCATCTGTTATGCCGTCCTACAGTAAAGTAAAAGTCAATACAATATTAAAATTTGATTCAATAATATTCTAATAATCTTTTGGAGAAAAACGGATTCTTTCTTTTGCTCTAAAATTTTAGAAACTGACATCATATTGAAGAATACAAACGGCGGCTGCATTTCCAGTAAATGGTTGGTTATTATGCAAAGTGAATGCATCGACAATATATAATGGTAATTGCATTGCTGTTTATTTTTTTTGTGAGTTCAAATGAAACTATTAAAAATGAGAAACACACTCAACACACAAATATAAAACTCTGTTGCAAACAATTATGGCATTGATTCTCTAGTATTCTCATTGGAAGTCTTTATACATCTATTAATATCTTATCGGAAATTTTTCAAGGATTTTCTGATAATAATTTTGACTAAATTTCAAAGAATTGTTTTCATTATGATAATCAATGTGAATAAATATAATATAATTACTTCTGATTCAGTCGAACTCAATTATTTTTGTTGATCCTAAAATTCTTCAGTCATTTGGTGATTCCCTTATTCCTTGAAAAATGCATTGTTCTTTGAATTGTTTATAAAATTTATTGAACAGAAACAAAAAAATTTATAAATTTATTTGTATAAATTCTTAAATCATATCAATACAATAATAATGGTTATCAGATAAAATTGTACATGTTTGGTGATTATTGCATTTAACATTGTAAAATATGTAAAATTAGACATTATACAATTAATAAAAAAATATTTTATTTACACGTTTAAAACTCATTAAAAACATTGTATCCACTTTTTCATTAGCTCAACCCACAATTTGAATCTCAGACTTCATATAGAATCTTATTATTTATTTATAGTTAGTATTCTACAAAATAACTATAGCATAAAGCCTATCATTTCTACGAATAGCTGTAAAAGTTTCTGATAACAATGTAAAAGAGAATCAAACTTATTCAGTGAACTTCTCATATCTAATTCACTTTAGACACTTTCATTGTGATATACGAGTAATAAAGCTCAAGACAATATAGTCAAGAGTCTTAGGGTTTCACAGAGAGACAGAAATGATAGGCCGGCTTGGGTTAAAATACTGTGTAGTTGACCTACAAAATTGCTATACACAGCGATGTACAAAAGGTGTCCGAAGTAATCCCTCACCAAGTAAATCCAAAACTCAAAATGTATGCCTTAGTTAATCTTTTGCTTTTATGTTTAAAAAATAATAATTTTGCTCACTTTGACTTCGACTAAAATTCTTTTAATTTAATTAAAATTAGAATCTTGTCAAAAGTCTGTAGAATTTATTTATGCCTAATATATACAGTGTATTGCCTAATATTGCATATAAACTTATTTACAAGAGTAACAAAATTGCTCAATTTTAATATAATTTTAGAAAATGCTTTTCCCAAAAAAATTATTTTAGAAACCCCCTCAGGTCACAAAACTGAGATTTTTTTTAACCAAGTCCAACTAAACGATCAAATCAGATAGAGTTGATTCCATTCTTCAATTTATAATCAGATTCATCTAAACTTATAATTACTATATTTTTGTCATTTTCCCTAAAAAATAAATAAATAGAATTACTGTAATGTTTAATCATTATAAATAATGAGACTGACCACATCTCAAGCAACTCGCGTGATTCACACGCATTGAAAGGTCCGTCTCACATCTCTCGCATGGGCTATTTGCGTGAGTTTTAAGTATACTATTATATAAAACTGACTAAAAATCTTAAATTGTAAGATATTTTTGAAAAAATACTCTAAAATTAATTTTTAATAAAATAATTTGTTAATATTCTTTAAAAATTTAGTCAAATAAAGTGACTGAACCCCCTTTTATATCGAAATCTCACGCAAGTGGGCCAAACTGAGATGGTCAGCCTGTTAATAATGAAGAACATAGGCTCAGACTGAGACTAGGCTCCAGACTCTGCTATAGGAACCTATTTGAGCATGAAGCTCCTGTTCAAACTCTGAGAGATTTGAGTCTAGCCTCTAAAGTTTTGAGCCTATGCTCATCATTAATTATTAATATACAGGTATATTCTAATTTATAAGCATATTGTTGTTGAAAATCAAGTTCATTGGAATCTAACTTATTTGAATCTTAAAATAATCTCTAATATAAAGTGAAAGCTTTTGTATAATTCGTAAATTATGATTCAAAACTATCAAATATGCTGGGCTAACACTAATGTCGCTCTAAATTTGAGTGAATCAAAATAATTTATCATATTTGTAGCGACACAGTGGCGATAAAGTGAAGAGTGATCTACAATCAAAATTTACAGACCAGACAACTATCTGTAAAATAATACAGTTTCTTATTGCAAATAAACACTATTTATTGACTTAAAATAGATCTATAATTACTTTTTCAATAATTTCTTAGCGAACGAATTCCTTTTGTTATTTTTGACAAATTCCGATGGTTTGAAGCAAAACATTTGACTCGAACGATGAAAAATAGTTGCAATTATTAAAATACCCAATGATGAAAACGCATAAAGAAAAGGGAAGAGCCATGCCTTTCGCAATTGCTATTTGTATTAAGAGAAAAGATTATCTCATTCATTGTATTCATTGATAGCATTATGGATATTAATCAAATTAACAAAATAAAACTTTATTTCAAAGCAAAGGTTAGCGATTCTATAAAATCAAAGTTTTAACTAAAGTGTTAATAAAAGGAAAAAAATTTAGGATTTGTTTTGATGTTTATCGAATACAATGCATAAACTCTTAAGCAAATGTATAATTTAGTTTTTCCTCAATAATAACTATTGAAAATTATTACAATAGTTTGTTTGATGCGATCATCGGTCTATTTTTTTGTATTTTTAAAATTTTTGAAGGCTTAAAATTAAGAATCAAAATAATATTTTTTTAAAAGCTCTATAATTATGATGATATCAAAAAAATACCTCAAATGGAAATGAAAGTGAAACTATTGTGAGCGCTGTTCCCACATTTTTAATACCGATCTCTATGGCTATAGTTCTGCTAATATGTGGTTCGAGACAGAAAGCGCTGGCAATTATATAACCCAATGCCAAACCAATTACAGGCAATACAAAGTCAGCCACATATAAGCGTATCGGAACACCAATGAATATATCAGGAAATATAAAAATTTCAAGAGTCTGACAGAATAGAACTATTGCAAGTCCGGCTATAACTCCAGCCTTAAAAAAATAATACCTGTAATGCTTTTATTCAGATTTCAAATCAATTGATTTAATATTACTTTTGTTATGTAAGGTGTAAATTTTGGTAATTTCCAGTTCAAGAGCATTCCAAAAACTACAGGTATTGTAATAACTATTAGAGTAAATGACATTTGAAAGTATGGAATCACAAGTAAATCAGTTTCCAAACTTCTTCCATAAAGCCATACATTCAATGGCATCATTAGCAGAGCCACTACTGTTGAAATTGATGTCATTGTTATACTATTAGCGGATAAAAAGTTAACTTAAACTAAAGCCCAGAAATCAAAATAGCTATACCTGAGAGAAAGATCACCATCGCATAAATATGTGAATATGTTTGATGTGACGCCTCCTGATTTTTAAAAATAGTAAAACAATGTATAGGATACTATTGCTTGTAAAAGAAAATTAAGAAATTTATAGCAATTTGTTGAACCTGGACTACAGGCCAATACAAGAAGTCCTGTAGCGTGAAGCGGATCCAAGTTTAGTGAATGTATGAGACAGTATGACGAAAATGGTAAGAAAATAAATTGAGCTATTAGTCCAACGATTACACCTAAAGGTCTTCTTAAGTGATTCAAAACCTATTATGAAAAATTTAATTTTCAATTATGAATACGAGTATTTAAAATACTAGCGAGCAAGTGTGTAAGTGATCGTAAGAATCTTAAAATTTGACAATTTTTGGCATAAATAAAACAAGTAAAATAAAAACTTTGAGATTGTAAGCAAAAATATCTATATTAATACATACAGTAAAACCTGTCAAAGTTGGGCAAACAGTTAAGTCCTTTTTGCAAAATATATAAAGTAAAAAACAATTAATATTTTACTAAAAGGACTTAAGTGTTTGCCCAACTTTGGCAGTTTTTACTATATATAATACATGTATTTTATTCATAGAGTACTAGCTTAAGGGCATCAAAAATAAATTAATCTAAAAATACGTACAATTAACTTGATTTTAAAAATTGAAAAAACTTAATGCACATTAATTGGTATAAAAAAATTGAAATAAAAACTCACTTCTTCTAAAGTGACAGAACATCCCATCGCAAACATGACGCATATTAACAATATTACAATAAGTATATCATGAGTTTGTTTCAATATTGCCGTTACGATTGAAGTTGATTGTGATGTTTCGTTAATTGTACTGTTAATTAGGTTTAACAGTAAAATAGTTTGATTATTAATAATAAAATTAGATTCTGTTGTCATGATTTCAATATACAGGTTGAGTAGTTTAAAACAAAGCTCTTCTTAATTGTATTATTCAATTGTAATACTAAAGTTTCATTAAGAAAGGCAAAGAGCGGTGTTTGTACTCCAAAAGGAAATGCCGAATAGTAATTATTTTTTAAAACTTTTATATTATTTGAAAAAATCGCCTGCACTTGAATTGGAGGTCGAATGAGGTCTTATCTGAAATATGAAAAAATGTGAATTTATAATAAAACTTTTTATTGCAGAATTTTAGCACTTTTGAGAGGAAAACTATTATTTATATATTCTATTTTGTATCAAAAAATCCAATTAATTGATTAAAGAGTTATCACAACTAATGAAACTGGTTTTATAATATAAGCAATACTCAACACTGAGATGACACTCTTTTTTATCGGAATTAAAATTTCATTTCGATTTACAAATAACACTAAATCTTTAAAATTTAATGCAAAAAATTCCCCTTAAAGCTGATTTCTTAATGAGTTACAAGTATTGACGATAAGCAAAACACGGGTTTATACTAACTTTGTTACAAATATTTAATGTTATCATAAATTCTCTCAAGTATTTTGAGAATTTTCTCTCAGAGTTTGATTCACTTTTCTAAGAATAAAAAAGTCTTTACCCTTAAATATAAATTAATATTAGTTGGAGTTGGGTTTGACATTTCCATGAAAAGAAAATGCATTAAAAAGTAATATATTAAAAATGCTAATGAAAAACTTCAATTCAATTAATTAATTATATTCTAATAACTAATATGTAAAAAAGATCTTAAAATAAATGTTAGTAAATATAATTTACCTTTTAAATAAAGTGGGAAAGAGCTGGTTTAAAAACGTTTTGAACATTTATTTGAGAAACTTTTACTAAATTCAATTTGAAATGAACTGATATTGAAATGAGCACAGTCTTAGAATATTGAAGTCAATTGTTAAATAACTTTTTATTTATTTACAAGACAAGCAAATATAGCTTTTAAGAATATATCAAACAAAGCTTATCATAATTTCCTCAATTACTAAATAACCAATGACCTAATGAACAACTTATTTAACGGATTAATTTTCTAAGATTCACTCACCGGTATTCTTCTACAGTAATAGAGTACAGAGATCTTTGTTTATATAGACATTGACTTTAAAAAACTATTATATGGTTTATATCCCATAAGACAAATAAATTGTATTTTAGAATAATATCTTTTTAACCT
Source organism: Nanhermannia elegantula (assembly GCA_034699485.1). Taxonomy (NCBI): domain Eukaryota; kingdom Metazoa; phylum Arthropoda; class Arachnida; order Sarcoptiformes; family Nanhermanniidae; genus Nanhermannia; species Nanhermannia elegantula. The sequence goes on along the minus strand of JAQGCH010001140.1, from coordinate 5,160 downwards.
TATTAGACTAGAATTCACTATTTTTTCTTTTATTTTCACTTTAAAAATCAATATCTTGACAACTAATAAATCTAAAGTTATTTTTGAGGGATTGAGAAAAGTTGTATCGAATCATATCAATAAACTAAATACATTGTTAAACAGCTATATTTTCTCATATTTTTCGGGACTAATGACAGCTCAAATTTTGTTTGATAAATATATTTTAGTCTAGATTTGAAAAATAATATCTTTGATTATTTTAATTATTATTTTAATCGTTATTAAGATAGTAAAGTTATTACTGCTTTGTCATTATTGCAATTATTGCATATCAACAAATGATTTAACATCTAACACAATGTCATATTTAATAATTTGTTTTATTTAATTAATTTTCAATGTCTTTTTGCATTTTTCTTTTTCGATTAATTTGCAATTCTGTTAAAATAGATATTCTTTTGAACCTTGAAATTATTAAAAGATCGCAAAAAGATTAATGATTATCTTCAAAGGGATTCGTTTCCTTTTGTCCATTATCAGGAATTTATTTATTTAAATAAATTTCAAATCAAATGAGGCGCAAAACTATTTCGGATTTTTTGTTTTGTTGAAAGACATAACTCCCTGATATCAGATTTGTGAAGGTTTCCAGAATTTGATTGCATTATATTCCTGTAAAAGAATTCACCATTAAATAGGTATACATAGGTATGCTGTACTTTCCCATAATAAATCATTTCCAAATTAGAGCGAAAAATAGCTATCACTCAAATCTGTGTTTAAACCTTACGGTAGAAAAATTAATTTTTTTTCCTCATTCAATTGAATAAAGACTATCCGATTCACTATAAAAACTTTCAATTTCAATGTTATTTCTTTAATGATTTGCCTATCAATTATTAAAAAAACATTTTAAATCTTATATTTGAGAGATAATTAGTGTCATATTTTATGAATTACATAAGTTAGAAGCAAAATATTTTGATAATTTATGTTAAATTAATCAACAATTAACTCAGGGCTTGGATTTGAAAAATTTTTAAATTCATTTCACGTTTCTATACATAAGAGTTCTTATCATTAATCAATAATCAGGGCTTTAGATAACAAATAATCTTAGAATAATTATCAAAAGTCTTTGTTTTAATAATTAAGTCATGGAATATGATATCTAAACCATTATTAATCAAATTAATGATTAAATGACAAATTTTGTAGTTTTTATTAAAGGAAGTCTTTGCTTCTATTTATAATGTATGAACATTTCATTACTAAAACTTTTCACTTTTTATTATTCCATATAAATGTAGTACAGGTAACAATTTATAGAAATGTTGAGTTATTTTCCGATGGATACTAAATTTGAAGATTTTTGAAAAAATAATACCAACAGAAAACTTGAAAACTTATAAATAACTTAATTATACTATAAGTTTAAAAGAAATCTCTTTAACTTAATGTAAATTAATAGCTGTAGTTAATTAAGGAGTCTTTGAATAACTTAATTTTTCTTTTTGTTTAATATCAACTAAAAAGTGCATAATTTAATGTTTTGAGAAAAATTTTATCCACTTTCTTATCATTTACAGCAAACGTGAATAAATCCTTGAATTCTATTATTAAATAAGTTATATAATTAACTCATTTTTTGTATTATAAATGAATTTTTCAGCTTAACTATGTGAAAGTGTTTGAAAACTTAACTTTATAACAGATTTATAAGAGCATGCATTAAAAAAATGCCATTTTAGAACCATTCATATTAGTATTTTAATAAATTTTCATACATAAAACTAATAATAACTTTCCCTATTTTTGTTCAATAACTGCTTTTTATTGTTTTCTGGTATTTAAATTGAAGCGTGCCTTTGATGTGTATGAACACAGCACTATTTTGAAATGATTTGAATACTGGTTAACATTGATATGACTTTATTTATTCAAATAAAGTAACAATAATAACAATAATTACAATAACTATAATTATAAGCACATAATGAGAGGTGTGATAGCTATGTAAGCGGCTGTCACTTTAGGGAGAGGGTCCTCACTAAGTCCTCAGCTAAGAGAGAAGAGACGTGAACAGCGTAAGAGCTGGTCATCAACTGCGAAATGAATGTAGAAAATGTGGACTTTTATACTAAATTGAAGGACTGGTTTGAGGGCAACTAATCTGTTAGTAATTGTGGTGATGATAGGCATAAGTATGATGAGCGTGTGTCGGATGATGTGTTAATTCAAGGATAGCGTGAAAGATGACTGAATGTGTGTTAAAGTATGAGAAGTGATATCAGTTATGATAAGTTCACTTCAAAATATAAGATAAAGTCTAATAAAAGCTGTATAGTTTGAGTGCTTATGTCTTTAAATAATGACAATTTACGCAATCAAATACTCTGACCATTGAGTCAGTGGTGTTAGGCTTAAAAGGCATGTGTCTGACCACTAAGTAACCGATTTGAAAAAATTTTGACCACAGAAACCTTCTATCAAACGGAGTCCAACAAACCTATTAGTTATAGTGATTCAAATATCTCGCAATACATAGAAATATACATATTTTTATAGTAAAGTAATTATATACAGCAATTGGTAGACAATACTCAATTCAATTTTAAGTTCGATGCGTTCGCGCAATAATGTTAAAAGATTTGAGATCAAACAAAAATACACGTATTCAATCATTTTTCAAATATTTTCAATTGCATTCATCACAATTTATAAATTCTCATTTTTAAGCTCTGTGTCAATTTAACTTTAATAAGTGATAAAACTGTTGATATCGATTAATGTACTGCACAGTAACTGTACCAAAAATATTACGCCAAAGTATAGATGATTCGTAAAATATTTGATAGAAAATGGTAGAAATTGGCTATAATTTGCACATTTGTATAATATATTTAACTTTATATATTTTGTAATATATTTATTATGGAATAAAGTATGTATTTCTATGTATTGCGAGATATTTGAATCACTATAACTAAAAGGTTTGTTGGACTGCACATTTAAATGACCGTTTTCAACATGGTTTGGTATAAGGTTTCTGTTGTCAAAATTTTTTTCAAGTCGGTTACTTTGTGGTGAGACACATGCCTTTTTAACTGATTGAGATTCAAAGCTAATACAATAGTTTATAGCAAATAATCTTTAATTATTGCTTTACATTCATTAATGTTTGTCTTGTGAAAACTTTTTTGAGCTCTAATAGTAAATGTAATTTACAGTATTTAGACTAGTGAAGGAAAGTTGAAACCCAAACCCAAGATCCGTGGGTATGGGTGTGGGCATGGGTTGGGTTTGGGTGGGTATGGATTTGAAACTTCCTAACTTTTCCTTTCTAATTCCTGCATATTTTAAAAATCAATAAAAATAAGCTTTTAAATGTAAAATTTACATTATAATTATTTGAGCATTTAAGCTTGGTGTAATTATACTTGATATTACACCTACAGTTTAGTTGTAAAAATTCAAATTTTCTATATATTTATCAATTAAATATTTTTCAAGATCATTAACATTAATAGTGAGATTTACATTTGTTCTTAGTGTGATAGGTAAACTATTATAAAATTTAGCAACATTTATGAAAATATTATTTTCACACATATTTATTCTGCATTTAGGAGTTTCAATAATATTTGCACCTACGTCGATTCGTCTTAAATTTTAGTATATTTGACCGGTCTTCAGGGATATTGTGGTCTAATATGATTCTATTGATGAGTTCAATTTTTTTATATTTCTTCTGACAGTCAAAGGTCTTAAATTGAGAAAATCTAGTCTGGCCAAATAGTTGAGATTAGGTTGAAAAGCTTTGTAACACATATATTTGGTGATTTTTCTCTGTATATTTTCAATTTTGTTCATGTTTGCATCATTTAATGTATATATTAAATTTGAATACTCCAAAATTGGTAAAATAAATTTTTTATATAGCATAACAAATGTGTGAAAATCATGATTTTTACAAGTAAATTTCAAAATACCCCATTTTCTCAATCATTTTGCAATTACATAATCAATATGTGAATTAAAATTAAGCTTTTGATCTAAATTAATTTCAAGATGCTTATGTCAATTTAAACATTTTATTATTGTTTTATTAATTTTATATAATCATACAAAAGATTGTGTTTTAGTGTGTACTTTGAGTAGTTCTGTTTTGGTTGGATTCAGTGTTAAATTATAATCTATACACCACTGAGATATGTTATTTATATCGATTTGTAATTGTTTCTGTCTAAATCATTTTTAATCACATTTATTAGTACTGTGTCATCAGAAAATTTAAATAATTTAGAATACTTGATATTTTGAGAAATATCAGATTTATATATGTTAAAAAGTATTGGGCTACTAATTCCACCTTGTGGAATTCCCTTAGCTATTATATATGACTTTGAAATAAAACCATTATATTCTATGAATTCTTGTCTATTTTTCAATAAATCAATTAAAATATTTAAGAATTTTCCTTTAATTCTTATTTTATTTAGCTTTTTGATTAAGAGATGATGCGGCACAGAATTGAAGGCATTAGTAAAATCTAAGAATATGATGTCAATTGAAATTACGTTTTTATCATTTAAAGAGTGTAATCAATTTGATCACATCTATTAATTGTGTTTCACAATTCATTGCCTTCTTATATGAATATTGTGTTTTGTGGATCATTTTGTTCTTATATATGTAAGGAATCAAATTATTCATAATTCATTTCTCAGAGTTTTCAAATGTTTGATTGTAGTGCAATAGGTCTATAGCTATCAATTTTCTCTAATTCTACAATTTTATTAAATAATATAAATAGAGGTTTTGCAAAAGAGATTTCACATTTTTTCAAAATTTTCAAAATTTTTGAAGTGTAAGTTTGAGAATTGATTAAGAAATTGCTTCAAATATATATGATATACCGGTAGTATTTTAGATCTGTTCACAGATTTGCTTATTTCTATTTTTTTTTTGTTTAAATCAATCCTTTGTAAGTCAAAAATTGAATATTTTTAAAAAGTAATTCGTTGATTCAAATTTGAAACTAGAAATTCAAACTCAATTATAAATAACTAATTAGACATATGTATGAATATAATTGTGATAATTAATTAAATTATAATTAAATTATAATTAAATAAGAAAATGTCAACAAATAATTTGTTTCTAAAGAGTTGGGAA
>JAQGCH010001139.1:0-17153 GCA_034699485.1 Nanhermannia elegantula | reverse complement strand
TTTATAAAATTTGCTGAAAGAGTCCATATTATGTGATTCGTTCACATTATAAGTTACAGACAGATATCAGATACCGATATTTTTATTTTATGCCTTTAATAGCATTTATATTTTAATACAATCTTAAAATTCTTAGCAATAATTTTTCAATACAATAAAACCTCTCTTATTTAATAAAAAAATATTATTTATTTTCTATTTATGCAATTTCAAGAGCCGTTTTACAGCAAGCCTAATAAAAATAAATATAATTTAAAATTATATTTTTAAAATAAAAAAATATCAAATAACTCATATAAACGTAGGTCACTTACAACTTTCTATTCAAAGAGCTTTTTCATCATTACCCTCCAACCTTCCTTATAGCTATTATTACTGTCTGATTCAGGTTTTATTTTATCCTTATTTTCTTCCATCCACTTATTTTTCTTCTCCTGTAGACAGTCCTTAAACTTTTTGCTGCACAAGTAATAAATAGATTGATTTTGTTCTTCAACAGTCATCTTAAGCGCAGTCACATCATCTGCTTTAGTAGCACACTCTGCAAACGTTTCCTTCATCTTAATTGATTAGAAAATTAATTCAATTGCTTATATAATGGCTATCTATGGATACATTTTAATATATTTTGTATTTTTGTTGTACTTTTTCTTTCATAGAGGAGGCTTTAAAATTAAAAATATGCAAAAATCACCTGATGTCATATAAACAATATTTATTTAAATGGTGTGCAGCAGACTTGGCCAAGGTACCCAATATTTTGAGGCTTGAGAGGGGTCGATTTTAGAAATTTTAAAAATTCAAGGAAGGGGTGGTCAAACTCCTCGTTTTTATAAGACTATTTTTTCCCAAAGTGCTTTTTCAGCCAAAATTTCTGAGTCTGAGGGGGGGGGGTCATACCCCCATAACCCCCTTGGCCAAGTCTGGTGTGCAGCATTATACTGTATTTTGATTAATTATATTAAAATCAATTTTAGTTTAATAGATGAAGCAGTTTTTTGAAGTACTTTAGCAAACGGGTTTATCGTATGAATCAATGCTTACAAAATTATGAGAATTGACAATTGACGAGTTCTAAACTCAAATCATTGGGTTTACCAGAAGTTAATGTTTTCAATTTCACTGATAAAAATACAGCTTTGATTCACAATTATTTAACTCACAATAACTATAATAAGAGATTATGGAAAACCCAATGACGATTCAGAACTAAAGTCTATCATACATAAAGATCAAGAATTGAACCTTTTTAAGTAAATAAATATTTATTTTCATGAAATCTTAATATTTTGTAAAAACATTTTCGGCATTTTTGTGTTTAAAGTTTGAATTGAATACAATTCAAAGGTTCTCATTATTTGTAAGTCAATAATATTTTGCTTCTTATACTCATACTCTGAATTATGACGAATTTAATTTTTATTAATTTAATGCATAGTATGAGGCAAACAGTGCTAAAGTACTTGTTCAAAAAACTGCTTCATATATATATATATAAGATTAGAATATTATATAATAAAATACTGTAAATATTAAGCGTTTAAAACGTTTTAATGAGCCAACTATCAAAAGAGAGATCTCACTGAAGCCCCAGTGAATACCAGTGAGATTTTTACCGAAGTGTAGGCGATTGTAAATATTAGGAACATCCAATTTATCGTGAGATCCATTTTAATTTAGGATAATTGCAGTAGATTCTCGTTATAATCAACTCGGATATAGGGAATCTCTCGTTATAGTCAACAAATTTTTTACTGTAATTCCCTATTCAAATAACGTTAAAAACTCTCGATATAATCAACTCCCGTTATAGGCAACAGATTTGTGTTGCATTTGGTTGTTGCCTATCACGAGAATCTGCTGTATTTTCACACAAGGAATGCATAGATTTTATATGAAGAATCTTCATGACATTGAGGTACAGTTGGGAACGCTAAACAAAATACTTATTACAAATGAAATAAATGAGACGCATAGACCAGTTAACCATAGAAAGAAACCACTCTGTAATCTACTCAACGTTAGGGTCTCTGATTTATATTTTTCATTAATACGTATATTCAATTCGATTGATGCCAAATTTTGTGCAGCAACAGTCCATTTGTCTAATAATCCACTCTCCTGTGATCTAATGATTCTATATATATAGAATAATTTCGAAGTAAGTTACTTCAAAGTTTTTATGGCAATTTTTATAATTTTAATTTTAATACCAAATAAAATTTTAATTGAAAATAAATATTAACAGAAAAAAATAAAAAATGCTGATTATATGGCCAATACATAGCACGCGCCTGAGGATCGAACTCGGACCCTCCGCTCCAAGATCACACTCATGCAACGTGCCATCGCTTGTCTCTGAAAGAATAGACTTAAAGTTTAAAATTACAAAATACATACACGTCATTTAGAGTTATAACCCCATAAATGCCTAATGTTTTAGAGATATACAAAAAATAGGGCGTTGTGGCCAAACCATATTCAGAAACGTGAATTTTATAACATGCGCCGTTATAATTCTCATTTTCCAATTTCTCAATATATTTGCAGTCAGTTATGTGTGTTTTATAAAGCGAAACAGCGTAGCGACCGCTGAATAATTTTTTATACATAATTTGTGGCCAATTTTTATTCATTTCCATAACTTCTATACGAGATCCAAAATCTCGAGCCATAGCATTATCCTTAAAGTTCTTAATAAAATAATCGATAGCAGAGCCCTCTATGGTGACAATTTTTAAATCTTTTCTATTCATAAGCTCTTCATATGAATTCACATATACATCAGGAATTGCTTTCATGAATATATCTCTTAATACGCTTCCATATGAAGCTAATAATATACTGCACGCTATTAACCAAAAAGAAATGTTAAATCTTTTTATTGGAGATTTCGGTAATTTAGGCATAGGTTCCGAGAGAAGTAAATATAAATTTTGCCAAAGACTTTGAAAATAGATTTTAAACGATTTTTTATATAGAGATAGTGGTAAAGGCATTAATAATATTGAAAACAATATTGTTATCCAAACAGATGAACTAAATCCCCTCATGACTTCCAATGGATTTCTATGTCCAGAGTGAATCATTGTTGAAATGTAGCCCACATCATCAATACCAACTGTTCTGCTGCAAGTTGCTATTTTATCAATTTCTATATAGAGTTTTATCATTTCAATTAATGAAGGTCTCATAGGTTGTAATAATATATGCCATTTATCGCTTGTTATTAATCTGTAGAAATCAAATTTATCCCAAAGATGACCTATCCTTAGTAGACTAAGAAATTGATCAAAAAATTATTTTAGAAAAATTCTCTTTATGGGGTCATGCACAAAATAAGTGCACCAGACCCCTTTCCCTGTTAGCTTAAGTCCCTATGTTATTTTTATGTACGCTTACGCATTTTTATAAACCTTTTTACATCTACACACTCCCTCATTACTTAAGCACTTTGTGCGCGAGCTCTATATATTAAAATTTTTAACTAATTATGGTGTATTTAGATAAAAATTATAAACCCTACTTAAAGGAATTTTGGCAATAATCCTCTAAATCAGGGGTGCAGAACTGGTGGTCCGCGAGAACATTTTCGGTAGCCCGCAGGATCAATTTAGTTTTAATAATGATTGGGTTTGGAATCTTGAAAATTCTTTATTACTTTTAAAACTAAATAATTAACGAAAGAATGGAAATAGAATTTTAGTGCAACATATAGACAAGCTGTAAATGTGAAAATAAGTGTCAATTTATGTAATACCTGTACTGTACAATAAAGTACAATATTAAAATTTAAGTATTGATAAATTCTCTCAGTTTTATATTGAAATTATAATGAAATTAACGAATTTATTTTTCTAAATAAACTAAATATCTAATACTTTTAGCACATTGTGTACTAGGATTCAATTGTTTATTATTTTATTTGGTTTAATCTAAATTTACAGCTATTTAAAAATGAGTAAAATTAGTAATAATAATACATTGAAGAGAAAACACAGAAATTTTAATAGTGAGTAGGAAGTAAAGTATTTTGTTGTTTAATAAAATAATGTAACGTAAACCATAGAGGGAAGGTATCGGTCAAAGCTAATCGCAACCGATGCATTACATGGGAAGGGTGGGGGTAAGAAATAGCCCATTTATGCGTAACGTAATTAATGGACGCTCCCTAATAAATTTGGTCCGCAGACTAAACGAGTTCTGCACCCCTGCTCTAAATGAATCCAATTTCCCTAAAGTTTTATCTTAATAAAATTTAAACCATTCCTGGACACTCTTATGCGGTTTTTCGTCTATTAAAGTAAGGATTCTATTAAATAAGTCTCGCCCTAAACATTTTTATTAGTTAGAATACAGTATAAGCTCTATATATAATAATTGAAATATAAATGCAGCCTGTGACTGTTTATAGAAGCGATCCCATAGAAAAGCATTATTATTGGTTGTTTTTTGTCGGTAGCTTGGCCACTGATCACTGGACACAGATTTTTGCGATCATTTTAGAGGTTCTCAGGGATCCTGATTCCAAATATGAAATCAGTTTTTTGATAGCTTTTTGATAGTTTTTTGATAGTTTTTTGATACCGTTCTCGAGATCTATTTGCCAACAGACAGACGGACAGAACAAATCTATAAGCGGCTCAGTTTTATGATCGCGCTAATAAAATTATTAACTTAAACATACTTTATTCATACTTACTTAGAATCAAATCTCTTTGAGAAATTTTCTAAAATTTTAACTAAAGGGCCACAAAATTTCGTTCCATTGTTAATTTCAAAAACAATTGGCGGTAAAAAGACATCTATAAATGTAATTGTCTTATTCAAATACATTGGTTCATTTTGAGCAGTAATTTCAGTTGCATTTAATGGTGAATTCACACAAATATTATTTATGTTCATTTTTATATAAAAGCATTTAATATTCTAAATTATAATTCTATTACAAATAGACTCTTTTACGGAAACTCAACAAAAATATTTACAAGTAATATATTTGAAAATGTCAAAGCAATAAAAGTTATTAAGCAAGAAATGAATTAGTTGCATTAAAAACTTGTGTTATCAATTTGTACTAATGAGATAGAAATTAATCTATTTATAATTAGCAGCACCATATATGTAAATTAATATTTCTATTGGATTTACAAAATATATTACTAACTTAATGGTGCTAATTGGCTCGAGAATAGCATAAGCATTTAATTTTATATTTGTGACATGATGCCTAAAATAACCTTGTACACAACTTTGCTAAATTAAATCAGGGTTCCTTAGGTTAACAAATAATACGGTAAAACACAATAACTAGGGTGACTTGTAGTTAAAACTCCTACAGAATTATCAGATTTTGAGCTATTTTTAATAAATTCATGAATTCTTTCAGTTTTTTCAAAATTATAATTTATAAAAATCTATTATTTAGTCCACCCTTTAATTTTTTGTAAATTAGTTGAATTTATTAAACTTGGACACCCTAACCATAACACCTACAAGACAATATAGATATAGAAGTATGAATACATTAAAAAATAATTTTTGTTTTTTCGATAAATAGTCTCTTTCGTCTAGTAATTAATAATTATAACGATATCATAATTAAGTAATGAAAAGCTCTTAAAAATTGCACGTATACTGTACATCTGTATTGTTACAACAATGACCTATTATCTTATAAAATATATACAATTACAAGTTGTCTATATTTTTATATTAAACCTAATGCAATTCAAAACTTTACACTGTTTGCTTTATTAACACTAAAGTCGCTGCAAGCATAATAATATGCATAAACGTATAGGGCGACATCAGCGTTAATAAACGCGAACAGTGTAAAGTTTTGAATTGCATTAGGTTTACAATAATTACATAGTACAGTGCTTTTGATAAAGTACGCACCATAGGCATAGCAATGAAAAGGCTAAACACCTGTTTTGGATGACCACAAATTAAGACTTACAGAAAATCCCTAAAAATGGGAAAGTTTTAAAGAACTTTCTAATCTTTGATAAAGAAAATATTTCAAACAAAACAGGTGTTAAACTTTATGCGCCCCTTTTGAGAAATTCTAGTGTATCTTTTATTTCTTTTCCTATAGTGCGTACTTTATCAAAAGCACTGTATATTAAAATATTAGTATCATCTACATTAGCGTGAGATCCATTAGATGATAATTTAGTTTAATTAATTTTGCATAAGAGATACATCAATTTTATCCGAAAAACATATTCATTAGTGAATAATTAACAATTTTAAATAAAAAATGAATTTATTTTACGTAAGAATTAAGAAAAAAATAATTATATTTAACAAAATTAAAAATAGCACTCAGTCAATTTTTAAAAAATAATATTAAATATAAATTGAATTATAAAAAAATTTAGTTTAAATATCTTTTATTACCCATAATAATATTTTTATCATTTCACAGTTGTTCTTATATAACAAGTAAACATAAATGAAATCTTTAGATATATCTGAATCGTTACCACAGAATATAATTATTAAATGAGCTGAAAATCATTTATATAGAATAGGTCTGCATTTATCTACAAAAAATGGCATAATACCAAATATATTTCATAATTCTTTAACTATTTTTATAATACTAAGTTTATATGCATTAAAATGTATGATTAATATAATAACACCTGAAGAAAATGCAAAATTATTTATAATAAACGGTGATTTTTCTTACTTTATGGGCATTAAGAAATTCAATTCGTTCATTATTTATGTTATTAAAGTATGTAATATGAAAGATAAAACATAAAAAATATATTGCCAGTGTTTTTTAAGCATTCCCCGGCCCGAAGCGTTGCCCCCGCCAACACTAGGGTAAAAATCTCACTTCTAACAGGGTCTTTGGTGAGATCTTGCTCTCATTAGGCGAGTTTGTTGAAGAAACTTTTCGTTTTTTTCGTATATTGCCATCTATTTTATGGCTATAATCATTTTTTGATTCCAGAATCTAATTTAGGATGACCAACTCTAATTTTAACATTCCTTTACTTTATGTTTGAAATGTTTTCATCAGCCAACTCTCAAACGAGAGATCTTACTGAATACCAATGGGATTTTTACCAAAGTGTAGGCGGGGGCGACACGCTAAGGGCCATAGGGCTGTAAAAACAGTAAATATGTGGCCAAACTATAGCACGAAAAACCGGAACATACTGGGGAACTTACGACCCATCGATCAAAAGCCCAAAGCCATAGTGTTTGCGCTAGTCTCCTTCCGATCTCCCTCTGCGCCACAGCCACTGTACTATGTATAATATAATTTTAAAATAATTTTAAATTATAAATAGCTAATGATATTCACAAAAATTATTGGTCAGAAAAGAGTTGGATTCTCGTGTTGGAAATTATTTACTGTAGAGTATTTTATATCATGTGAAGTAATAATTATTTATTTGTAAAAATAGTTTCAAACAGTTTTTTTAATTATAATTAATGATGATCACCTATTTCTCTCATTAACAGGTGATCACGTATTCACACAAAAACTTAATTTATAAATAAATTTCAATAGTAATATTTGTATACATACCCGTAATTGGAACAATAGTGATACGGTAATATATTTTTAAATTTAAATTTTCTAGCATTATAAATAATTACAAAATATCTTCTAACATATATGAAAATAATTATTTTAATTTGATCTAATTTAGAAAAATTTATTTTTCATAATCTAGATACAATGTAATTTGCTTAGGGCTCGTGTACAAAGTACGTACGCTCTATTGGACTGTTTTCAGACCCTCTCCCCCTCCCTGATAGAGTACGCACCTATGTAAACTCTATGTAAGCATACTCAATTTTTACAATGAAATTGACCCCTTCCTCTCCCTGACTGCGTACGTACTTTGTGCACAATCCCTTATCAGTGGGAAAATTAGGATAAAAAATTTAAAAAAATAACAAAAAGTAATACCAAAGTATAACTTTGAAAGATAAAAGTACAACCATTATTATGTTTACACGCAAATTCATAATTGCTTGTCTTTGTTATAAACTTGAACTTATATTTAATAAAATCACTTAAAAGTTTGACACTAATTAAGTGTACTTTATATTTTGTATTGAATGGTAAACAGTTTGAAACATTACGTTTGCAAATCTCTGTCATATTAGTTACATCTTTACCATTATATATAATTCGTAAATAAATATTACTATTATTATTATGACTGTAAGTTTCAATTATAACTCGGGAAGCATAGGGAGGGAGAATGCTATCAAAAAATCCAAGAGCTGAGGTCAAGGGGGCAATTGTAGAGTCGTGTGCAGAATAGAGATACAATTTTTGCGTATTTTGCATATCATTTATATTTTTAAGTAATTCATTAAGAAATCCATAAATTTTAAGCCAATTTATGTGTTTAAATGTCTGAGAAATATCTAATTGTTTGTCTTGATATTCAATATATGCTACCAATTGCTGGATCTGTTCTAATGTGACACAATTTATATTATTACAAGGAAGGTAACTATTATGACACATGTAAGCCGTTAAGCCATCAAATACATCAACAGGTGAATTAAACAAATGACTCTCATTTATATTGTTGGCTATGATTGGCTTAATATCTTCAATGAGTTTGATTACTGCTGGATTTGTTTTTAAAAGTTTTTGCACATTTCTACTTAAAATCTCCAATAAATAATCCATTTTTGAACACTTCTGACAGAAATCAGAACTACTACAGAAAAGTTCACTAATAGTTCCTTGAACTTGAGGAAAGTTTTCATAATCAATATCTGATTTAGGCTTTAAAAAGCCATAAAGAAATGCGATCGCACTTTGATAAGTGCGTGCATATAATGTGGTATACGCTTTCACTTTATAGGCATCCCTTATCGTTATAGTCAATTTATTGCCATAATATTGACCTAAAAGTGAGCCTAGAGTTAAATGCTGAACAGCACCGAATCGGGATAAGTATCCCAGTTGACAATGCGATGAGTTGGGCAGTAATGAGTAGGGAAGCGATTGATTAGATTTTTGTAGGTTTTGTTTGCCGTCAGTAAAAAATGTTTTGGATGATTTGTACAAAAATTGATTTTCTTCCGATGACATTAATGGGTCGCATATTACTGAAGATAAGTTCCGCACCGGACGTATTGGTCCACGATCTCCATGTCTTATGAGTACAAATACTTTCAATAAATTTAAGTCTGAGATCAAACCTGAAATGTTTTTGAGCTCATCGTTCAGAGCAATAGTTGTCAAAGGATTACAATAGGTTTGGATTCTAGATAATTGACTGTTAGACCAATTATATGGCCCTTCTTTGCCTTCAATGCTAAATATTTTCTTAACAAAATTTATTTGATTAGAAAAGTTTTATTATAGTTAATAAAATATTTTTACTACAGTTAAAAAAGCTCTTAAATCATATAATACTCACATTAATTAAAATGATAGAAATATAGATTAAATGAAATGATTTCATTTTACACATAATATTTTTAATGTTATAGCTTTAATAAAAGCATTACTAATGAATACTCACAATAGAAGGATGTTTTAACATCCTTTGCATTAAGTTTAACAGAATTTTTTTAAGGAAATGATTTCTATACAAATATATTTGAGTGAGATTATTGACTTTTGCGGATATTGAAAAAATTTTGCACAAGTAGTTTATTTGATCACTTTATGTGTTAATATTTAGGGCGCAAAACAAATTTTGTAACTACGGGTGCCAGGTTTGGTAAGTAAAACCCGGAGAAAATTTTTTTCAAAGGGGAGCCAAAGATATATTTTTCTGAAATTTTAATAATTTTTATAAAACAGCAAATCACAAAGCAATCAAGTTTTCAAAAATTGCAAAAAATAGGAGATTCCGTCTATATCCGAGACCTGGCGGGCGTATTCGTGGTAAAACTTATCATAACGACATATAATTCAAACCTTTTTTAAGTTTATTTTTTAAATAAGCGGGAAATTATACAAAAATATTTCCTTTATATGAATAAAGTATTTAAATCTAACCTATTTATATAAATAACAAGACAGTCTAGGCGCAATGCCAAAAACGCTATGCCATACTAAATCATTATTATCGACAGCTTTCCTTCTATGCAGGGTGACCAGGTGTCCAGGATTGGCCTGGACTGTCCAGGAATTGGGTTATTTTCAAAAAATGCAGTGCTTCGTCCCCCCTTTGTGTTTTTCTCAATATAAAAGTTTTCAAAAAATTATTCCTAATATAATTAATTTAGGGTTTGTGTACAAAGTACGTAAGCAGTCAGGGGAGAGGGAGGAATCAATTTAATTGTAAAAATTGAGTACGCTTACATAGAGTTTACATGGGTGTGTACGCTATCAGGTAGGGGGAAAGGGGTCTGAAAACAGTCCATAACAGAGTACGTACTTTGTGCACGAGCCCTTATATAAAATTTACATTTTCAAATGTAGAAAATATTTACAGTAAAGCTATAAAAAGACGTTTTTTCAACCAACTCGCCTAATGAGAGCGAGATATAACTGAAGACCTGTGAATACCAGTAACGTAGTGTTGGGGGCAACTCTTCGGGCCGCGAGGCTGTTAAAAACTAAATATGTGGGCAATATATTGTAAAGAAAATAGCATCCGTCTAAGGCTCGAACTCGGATCCTCCAATTCAAAAGCGCGCACTCAAGCAGATGAGCTATCGTCCGCCTCCTTATATATTTAAATATATAATTAAATAGTTTTGAATATTAAAATTCTCAATTATATATCTACATATAATCTATCTTATTAAAAAAATGATGTAAGTGTGTCTGTCTGTCTGTCTGTCAGTCAGTCCGTCCGTTCGTCCGTCTTCAACAATGTATTTAAAATTTTTTCCAACAATAATAATCAAGATTTTAAAAAAGCCAAAAGCACTGAAAAGGCTACAACAATAATTATTACAATATACTGTATATGTATACAAACTTAAAACTTAAAAATTTAAAACACTTTAACTAATTCTTATAATATATAGTTAGATAACAATTTACACTTTTTTAACGCAATTTAAAAATTTGAAATAGTTTTAAAATAAAAAGTTGAGAAACAACGGGACATTGCTCTGCACTGCAAAGGCCATAACAATTATCTTTCAAAATTAAAGAAAATTACATATATTCCACAGGTTTATATCAAAGTATATTTAATTTAATCCGTTGCGAAGCAACGGGAACCTTCTAGTTATATATAAAAAATAAATAAAAACTTGAACACTTGTTATGATTCATATTGCAATTCACAAAAAGTATATCAATCAAAATGTAATAAACAAATGCATATGTAATAGATGTACAGCACAAGTAAACTTTAAAATAACATCATGTATGGTTAAATGTTATTTAACTGAGTGTTTTTATAATAAAAAATTAAGTTTATATTTTAGAATAACACCAAACTAATAAAATATAAAATTTTTAAAGTATGCTCTTCGCAATTGTAATATTCTCTACTGTTGTCGTATTGTTCATTAGTTTGAGTAAGATATAAATTAATTGAACTTGCACAAAAGTTATTTTAATAAATATTTTACATATTATTTATATTATAAGCACTAATGTCTGAAGTGATTGCTTGTCACAGCGGTTACACTGAATGTGACGTCGATTGCTGTGAAGAATTGAGTGAGGACACTTGTAACGTGTAACTTTTTATCAAGGAAAGTCATTAAGAATTAAAGCTATTGTACAATTGACTTTTCATTATATAAAATATATTTTTAATCTAATTTCAATTAAAAGTTTGTAATAATTATTAAGATTAAATATGTTAAAAAAATACTATTAAGGGTGTTATGAATTATTAATTTTCTAACTCGCATTATGTAACAATCGTGTATATATTTTTGTAATTGTGACTGTCTGTTCGTCTTTAGACACTCATTGTTGCAAAAAATATTTATGAAACTTTATATTATTACAGGTAATAATGAACTAAACGTTTTTAAAACTCTCAATGAGATATCTCACCTCTGGAAATACCAGTGAGATTTTTGCCTAAATGTAGGCGGGGATGAACGGTAAGGGCCGCGAGGCTGTTAAAAACAGTGAATATATGGCCAACATATCGCAAAGAATGCTGGCTGCATCTGGGGTTTGAACACACGACCGTGAGCTACACTACGCCTCGATCATGTAAGTCGAAACCATAGTGAATCTCGCCACTCTCTCCCTCTAACTAAAAATGAACTATCCGTTCAACAAATTAGAAAATCGATATTTGCACAATACAACAAAGAGCTAGTATTTCAATAATATAAGAATCATTTTTAAACAACAATTAAGTAGCCTTTCAATATTTGCCCTTATTTGAGCTGACCTAACATGACAATCGTATTACTGCTATGTGTCAGCTTATTAAGTAAAAGTTTCGACTCACAACTAATAGACGAGCAACAGACTATTCTGAAATACACGCTAAATAGAGATATCACATATCTAACAAATATCACCTCAATATAGATAATCCTTTATATAAAGACCACTTTTTGTATGTTTGAGGATCGAATCACGCGAATACTTGCCACTATAGAACCGAACCAAACATATATTCTAGATCAGTGGCCACTTGACATAGATCTTCCCGAAAAGTGACCAATGACCAAGTTAGCGAAATAAGGTTACGCCACTAAGTATGTGGCGTCACCAGTAACATAAGTCTCACATCTGTGAGTCTCAGATATTGTTTACCTTGTAAATAAACAATTGAACCGATTTCCATAAGAAGGGCCTATGAGTATATACAAAGTGCTATACTCATAGGCCCTTCTTATGGAAATGGATTCAATTAATGTGAGCCATTGAATACAATTGATAACATTTAATATATAGCATGCACATAATATAGAAATACAATAAGTATTCAAAAGTCCATTTTATAGCCAAGCTCTCACCGCGAGTACGTCCGCGGGCCTTTTACCAGTAAATAGGAAAATCAATAAATTTCCTGAAACATTAAAAAAGATATTATTTGTTATCAATGACTTGTCATATAATATAATGAAAATCATCAAGTTAATGTATTGCCAATAATATGTCAACTTTATCTTTATTTATTTAAATTTTATACTTTTAATGTTTTAAAATCATCATTAATTTTAAGATATAATATGCAATTTTTAAGTAAATAGCAATCATTAATTTTTATTGTTGTGTAAGTTCAAGAAAAATATCATTAGTTTTATAAAATATTATATTCAAAAAATAATGCATTAAATTTATTTTTTGAGGTATTTAGTTTTCTGAGGGATAATAATGGAGTCAATTGATGCAAATAAGTTATTGCCTCAAAATTTAATTATAAAATCTGCTAAAAGTAA
Organism: Nanhermannia elegantula; assembly: GCA_034699485.1. Taxonomy (NCBI): domain Eukaryota; kingdom Metazoa; phylum Arthropoda; class Arachnida; order Sarcoptiformes; family Nanhermanniidae; genus Nanhermannia; species Nanhermannia elegantula. The sequence goes on along the minus strand of JAQGCH010001139.1, from coordinate 3,827 downwards.
ATTATTAAGCATTGGATTAATTTATAGAAATAATAAGAATAATGAATTTCGAAAAAATTTCTATAATTCAATATATATCACTAGTCATAATAAAAGTGACTATTTCTTTATTATTGCCTGAAGATAATGAATATATATTTATAATAATTGGAGATAACTTTTACTTACTTGGTGTGAGAGTATATGCAAACAGTGCTGGTATTCTGTATTTTATTTTAGCCCTTATTTCACAACTAATCTATTATTATAACTACAAGAATGACATAAAACCCACTTTTCTTAAAGTATTTGAAATGATGTCGGGTTTGGTTTCACCAAAAAGTATTGGTCTCACGAATAAAGATCAAATCTATAAATTGGTTAAAATATCAAAAACATTGTTTATTTTGTGCAAATTTAACGTTAAATTTATTTTCCCTTTTATATTATTCTTAATAAGCATTTTCTCATTCATTAGAAAATGCACAGCATTTGAAACTATTATTTATGGTATTCCTCACAGTATATTATTTTCAATTTTTTGTTATTATGTACTTATTATAAACGTTTACCAAATGTTATACTTATATATAATCTGTCGTTATATTAAAATTAAATTAAATGAATTGAATAATAACTTATCAATAAATAAAAGAAAGTATTTGAGAATAAACGGCAAAAAGTTAACTAAAATAATATTTGAATTAAATTCAATCTATACAGAGATTAATGAATACAATATTACATTTTGGTCTAAATATTTACTATCCATTTGGCTAATATTCGGATCATTTATAATTAATGTTTTATATTTTGTATTATTCTTTGAGATGAACATAATATTGAGATATATCTTCGGATACATTTTGTGTTTACTTATTATAACTTTTTTATTTATCATAAGCACTGTTTCGTCTGTCAATTATGAAGCGAATAAATCATACAAACTATTGAATTGTATTATGGTTTACAATATTAGAAATAATAATAGCGTTCTATTCTTTAGATATTATAAGGTATGTATAAATTGATTAACTTTGACGTAGGCGTGTTGTATGAGTGTGCGATCTTGGATCGGAGGGTCCGGGTTCAAGCCTCAGGCGGGTGAATGTTATATACTGTCAATCTATTCAGTGTTTTTTACCAACCTCTTTAATCCCAGTCAAACAACGACAAAGATCTCACTGGTCTTCAACAGGGCTTAATTGAAATCTTACTCTCACTCGAATAGATGGGAGATGAAAGCGTTTTTAATTAATTATCATAAATAATGCAAATTATTTATTAAAATCTTTTGCAGTTAATGGTATTCATAGAAAGAGTTGGTCAGAAAAGAGTTGGATTTTGGTGTTGGAAACTATTTATTATAAACTATTTCCGATGCTATGAAGTAAACAAAATTTTATATAATTCTCATGAATTTAATATAAATAAATATTATTTAAATATATTTTAAATTTCCAACAGATTATTTCGCTGTTAATTCTACTATTCCTTAAAATTATACAAATATCAAATTGAAATTTATTATATTATAGCTATTTCTATGATTTTTATTTTGTATATACGGTTGCAAGTTCTCCGGGAATTGCTATCAGTCTCCTGAATCTCCTAAAATTTTTCAAAAATCCAAACCCAATTTCCCTGTGTTTTACTAAGTATTTTAAAAATATTTTCAAACAAATATACATCCGTTCCACATATAGCAGACGTCGATATTGTGAAGTATATTGTGATGTATAACTACTATGTAACTCAGGATAATTTTACACCTGCCACAAATGTGTACTATAAAAAGCTCGTAGGTGCCACACATACACACCCGACTCATTTTTATAGACCTTATGACAATCCCTGTAGCGTTCTATTCTCTCCAGCTATTAGTAATTGTAATTTTGACGGCGCGGGAGAAATACTACAATATATTTACGGGCCATTAAATTCTCGTAATAATGGCACAAATAGTGGAAGTTTTATACAATTCAGTCAAAGCCAGTTTATTAATAACCCTACACAGTATGGTTTGAGCAAAATAGGCTATGCGTTTGTCCCTCAAAGTTGTGCTGATGCACAGGAATGTGCACTTCATTTTGCATTTCATTGGGCTGTTTTGATATTGCAGGCGCATATCACCCTACCTACCACACTTATAATGGAATACATGTTAAATTTATTGAGTATTAATGATTATCTTGTTTTCCTAAATCCAGTTATTATGTATCAAATATAAATATTGTATTAATATAATAAAAAAATATTAATTTTAATGTATTTTATAACTAGTTTTCAAAGTACAATAATTTATTTGGAAACATATAGAGTGAAACCTCCATAAGTTAAATATTCCATATGATAAAAACCCTCTTTAAGTTAAAGGCAAACGCAAGACCCGATTCAAATTATAAACAATATTCTATAAGTTAAAATCCTCTATATCTTAAAGTTGTTCAAAATACTGTTCACATTTGATCTAAAAATGACAATTTTTTCATATTGTATAAGAAAACAGAGCATAAACTGAATGAATTGTTGATTAAAAAAATTGAATTCACGCTAATCTGGCGAATAAGTTAATAAATTACTTCTAGATTACGTAATATCTTAGTACATGTTCTCCAATATTTTCAAGAAATTAAGAGGCGGGCGATGGTTAGTTGAATGAGTGCTCAATCACAGGGTCCGTGTTCGAGCCTCAGACTGGTGCTATTTCTTCTGCGATATGTTGAGCACATATTTAGTGTATTTTAAGGCCTGAAGAGTTCGCCTTCGCCTATACTACGATAAAAATCTAACTGGTTTTTAATAGTGACTTCAGTTAGTTCTCGGACTCATTGGGGGAGTTGGCAGTTGAAAACTTTAAACCAACAAAAATATATAAATGATTTTAACAATAGCTTCACAATTAGGCTAACAATTATATTAATAATAAAGTGACAGATCTTATAAAAAGAGTGAAGAATAAGAATACATTTCAAACCTTATATTTCCCCTTGTTTATTTTTTAGGATACTAATGGAAATAGTATACTTTTGCTATAAATTGAGTTTTTTTTGTAATGATTTGTTAAATTAAACAATAAATCAGAATATAATTGTATTTCTTAAGAAATTATGTTATTTAAGGCATAAATCCTCGGAAAAGTAAAAATATAAGTTTTGGAGTACATTATTACATAAATGAAAAACCTCTCTAAATTAAAGCGAAATCCTGGTCCCAAACGACTTTAACTTATGGAGGTTTCACTGTATTTTCAAATTTTTGTATATAATTAAAGATTTTCGCTAAAAAATTAAAAATAGTCTCACAAAATCTCACTATACAATATAAAGCTAGAAGTGACACAATAAATGAATACCCATCATAATAATTTAGCATTTTCATAATAAGGAACTGACCTTGAAGAGTCTTGAAAATTATATATAATGATGAAAATGTTTACTTTAAATTGTTCATTAGGCTCCTAATTGAGAATATGTTTAGGAAAATATTATTATAAAAATATTAAATAATCATAAAAACGCATCTAATAATTATGCTTATATTTTACTGTATACTGTATTACTGTATTTAGATAGTTCTTATAACTACAAGATATATACTATTTATCACCAAAGTTCGGATTTTTCGGGAACTAGGCTACCTTTCAATTACATTAAACAAATAATATTATAAATGATTAAATATTGCTAATTAAAGACTTATAGAGTTGGGATAGCTTATTATTGATAATAAATGCAGCATATTAATGTTTATTGGTGAAACTATCTGTAGTAGAGCTTTTCAAAAGTAAGTTTTTTTAATACTGTACTGTACTGTACTGTGGAAATTTTTACTGTACTGTACTGTAC
>JAQGCH010001138.1:0-17155 GCA_034699485.1 Nanhermannia elegantula | reverse complement strand
GTGTAAGATAGATGTGACCGAATAATACTTAATACACTGTATACAGTGTAATTATGGTGTAATGTACAGCACAGCACATGATAAATCATAATTCTATGCATAATATTATGCATTTCATTGAAGTTATGACAATATGAAAATCTATTTTTAAATATATTAATATTGCTTATAATAATTTAAATCGTTAGTTCATTAAATCTTCTGAAAATATGATAAACCTTTTTTTACATTTGAGAGATAAAATAATTTACAAGTTGTCAGACAGTGACTGAACATTAATAACTTATAATTACTAAGTCTGACTGTAAGCAAATTCTAAATTCCTAATAATTAAGGTTATACAGAAAAGCTTCGCTAAGCACAAAGACAGAGTATCCGTGTGTGAAATAAATTCTTTTTAACTCTAAATACTGAGTATGTATTTTTATTTTTCAATTTTTTAAATGGAAAGCTCAGTTATCTTGTTCATCAACAAAAAAGGTTTCTTCATGAAAAATACTCATTTTGATTGAATTAAGTTTTTTTACTTAAGCTAAAGCCATCTCAATTCATATGACATAATACTTATATAATATGCTCTACTTATGTCAGTGATGGAAATTTGATAGTAAATGTACTTTTTCGTTAACTTATGAGCTCAATAAGTTATTTCAATTTATATTATTATTTAAATTTTTGGTGAATTTAATTTGAATTGTCAGTTAACCCATAATTAAATTTTATATTTTTTCAACGATGAATTTTATAAAGCTTGAGTTGAGCTCCTTTTTAATTCATGAAATTCAATACAGTCTTATCTAAAAGATTTATAAAAATTTATTCTCTTTGGCCATGATTTTAAATACTAATCCCTAAAATATGTGACCATCACCTTTACAAGTCTTATGTTAATGTATTTTAGGATAACTCTCTTGGAGTTCTGTAGCAGTTTATATTCTTTTTGAAGCTCGTACTTACCGAAAAGTTATTCTAAAATTTAAAGTTTTTTAATTAGTAAGAGTTTAGTTATCTTCAAAAACTTTATATATTATATTTAATATCTATAAGATCTAAATTTTAAAACCTAATAATCTTTTGAAAGCTTAATGAAAACAATATTCTGTCCTAACGTTTAAATATAAATGAGTTTCTAGTTTTTCACACACGAATAAACTAATTTTCTTTTTGTAAAATCATAATAAGTTAATAATAAAGACAAAATTAAAAAGGATTCGAGTTTTATAATGATTGGAATTCAAATGAAAGACATGATTTTGCTTAATCTTCAAACTGCCCGAAAGCTAGAGTAAAGTTCAAATTTGACTCTTCGCATGTTATAATTGAAGTCTCAATTTAAAGATTGTTCTCAGCTCTTATTTATTTAACGACTCATTTTTAAATGGAAAATAGGGCGTGAAATAAAATTCAAATTATATTTCTTAAGAGAATTTTAAGTTATGAACTAAATCTAAATGAATTTAATTAAACATTAAAGCGGACAAAAATGTTCTGTGAATCTAAGAGTTTGCTAATCTTTTAGATAATTCCCAAATATTGAATTCCTTTATGAGATGAATTGAAACCAGAATTAGATACTGAATAAAAGATTAGTAAACGTCAATTCGTTTTAAGTATTTAAGTTCTGAACCCAAATATTAGGGTTTCTCTAGGTATAAAATTTTAGTCATGCTATTAAACAACTTAAATATTTTAAAATTTTTATGTTAAAATATATCGAAAGTTTTTTCTGTTAAAAGTCTTCCTTAATTTCTTACATTGTTAAAAAAAATGTTCTCTAATGTTTTTTAAAATTGACCGGGAGTGGGTGTGTGACTGTGGCTCCAAGTGGAAGCGAATTCCTGCTAAACATTATATCTTTTATTGATGTTGATATATGATTACTTATACTCTTATTGCTATTTAGTTATGTAAATTGTTTTTCTGAGTTCAAATCAACATAACCTTTAACTATAAGTTACACATTTTACACAGTTTTAATGAATATTTAATTTAGGTTTGCATTATTGACCTTTAAAACCCGAAGTTAAAAATTGTTTTAAGAGAATATTAATATTACTTTCTAAATATGGAACTTTTTTATTTCAACATTTCATGTATTACTTTATATTAAAAATTTATTTTCTCTTTGATTAAAACTGTTGACTATAATTTTAGTCATAAAAACAGATGTATATTGTTTAAAACAGATTTTTGCTTAAATTCCAATTGAAATTTATCTCAAATATGACCCAGAAATAGATTTAATTTCAAGGATTGTTTGAAATAATACAAAAGTTAAAGTTAATAAAGTTATGATTGAAATGCATTGAATTTAATGTTTGACAGGAAGCACATAAAACGTACCAAAATGATCGATAAAGTGTAATGGACTTCCTTTAAATAATTTGTTAATTGATACAAATAATGACTAGAAAAGATTGGTAAATGAATGTATTAATTGATAGAGCTAAGAATCGGTCAATTAGAAACTGATGATCAATAGAGCAAACGTACTATTACTGTGATTTTTCTTGCAAACCATTTAATAATAAATTTAAAAAACTATAATCTAATAGCAATTTATTATTACCAAATTATAATTTTAGTGTAACTAATATTAATTTAAATATTTTAGACATTGTTTATATGAAATATTCGACTTTATAGGGTAAACGATGTCTTAAATGATTGATTTTGAAACAATCAAATTTGAATGTATTATTTTTCTATCTTTGTTTATAATACTTTTTTAGATTTTTTATCTAAATATGTCTAATCTCTGACTAGAAAAGAAACACTGGTCAATGCGGTTTCGCGAAAAACAGTGAAATCCCTGCCAATAAAGAATCACAAATGGAAGGAATTTTATCCCTAAAATTATGTTTGTTTCATATATTCGAGATTTTGGTTCAGGAATTTTGCATAAAAATAATATTTCCTACAGTAATTCCTAAAAATTCCCTGGTGCTTCTTTTCTAAAGTAGAACAGATACGTTTTTAAAGATTGAAAATGACAAAGATTTAACTTATTTGAGAAGAACTAGTTTCAATTATTATTAAAAAATTATGCATTCTTAGTTAAGTATCTCATTAAAACTGACTTATTTTGAAGTTCAGACGTATAATATGTTCTAATCATTAGTCTACTGATAAAAAAAATTAATTATAAACTTAATGTTAATCTCATTTCAAAAATTGCTTCTAAATGATGAGAACTTCAAATAAAATAAACATCAAAAAAGAAATTATTTCATTCTCTTATATATTTTAAAAAAAGTTGTATTTTTACAAATAATAAACTTTAGACAAATGAATATTAATTAATTTTTTAATATTAAAAGTAACAGCACTTAAAATAGACAATATATTAAACGTTTTTATTTACATAATAAAATCACGCAATACTCACGCAATACTCACTCAATTCTGTCAAACTTAATATGATTTAATTTATTTAATATCTTAAAATTCTTATATAAAGGCTTTTAAAATAATTTATTAGACATATTGTATAAAAAGCTAATCTGATACTAAAATATCTCAGATTAAGACACAAAGACTTTATTATATAAATGAAATTTTTAAAAATCAACTGAAAATAGTTTCGATATAAAATTTGTTCTCAAAGAAAAATAAATTACGGGATTTTTTCTTCTTTTTACTGAGACCTCATTAAAACAGCAGTTAATTAGCATAACATCTATTATAGCACTAATTGGACTGAATTTTATGACAGTGCGAATGGCTTCTAAAGAATCTAAAGTAAACTTTACGATTGCAATGTTTGTAAATTATGCGAAATACTAATTATATGCCATGAATTGGAATTTCACATATATTTTTAAAAGATAATTTGTGGCCCTCAGGCTTATGTCTGATTGCAATTGGTCTCAAGTCTATACTTAAGAACAGCCATTGAAGTTGAAAGTTAGTTAACTGTATTATTGACTTGATGTTCATTTTTTATATTAAGACAATTAACTCAATAAGTATAATGTGTTTAGTGGGGTAATGAGTAAAAATAATATTCAATTAGCTTTGTTCATAACTTTTTTCAAATAAACTAATAGAAAATTTGAACGGTATTATTATAAAAGAGGATAATTAAAACAAAAATTTTCTAAAATTTAAAGACAAATGCTATGCAAATTAAATTCAAATTAAAAACAATCTAATTAAATGACATTCAAGACAAATGATTTTTCTGGTATTTCAGGAATCTTTTAGTATAAAAGCGGATGAAGTACTAGTAAGTCAATGTCGAGCTAAACAATTACTAAATACAAAGTCTAAAATTTCGAATTATTGTTAACTTAATTTTTATGCTTTGCTTGAAGTGAAAATAGCTGTCATTCGCTGATCTTTTCCAGTATCCTGTTTAAGTTTATTTCCTGTTTGATAAACTTATTATAATTATAACAAAGCGTTATTTCAAGTTTGAGCTGTAGTTTTGAGTAAATTAAAGCACACTCTTAGAACATTTGCGCAATAATACTCAGTAAATCGATATTTTAACGCTAAGGAAATTGTTACCTTCATATGGGTCTACGAACACGAGGCGGAGATAATTAAGCAAATTTAAATTTATTGCAGCAATGTTTGTAATACTTATTCAAACTATTAGTGGACTAGTTTTAAAAATTATTGCAATTGTTTATTATTTAAAAAATATTTTTCATGATTTAATGCTTTGAGTTGTTAAAAATTGATAATTATTAACAGCTTAATGAATAGATGAACGCAAGACTTACCCAACATGAGGAAAGGAGCGGCTAAATTGATTCCAATCATTTCAACACCACAATAGACCGCTAGACCAAAGGCAGCCGCAACTGCCAGTCCAGCAGAGACACAACCGAGAAGCCCAAGCCATGGTTTACTTCGAACCCAGTCAGCCATCATACATGTCCCCACACTGAATACCAACATTATTATGATTGTAATACTGAAAAAGGGGACCAAACTATGTGTATTGCTTTCTAATTCTGTTTGAAGCGTTGTCGATACAAAGCGTGCGACAGAAATATTTACGAATTTAGAATTTGCGATATGTTTCATGAATGCCTGTTCCCAAAGACCTCCGCGCACATCACCCTTTTTGATGGTAGTGTCTAAAAAATACATCAAATGTACCGCTTTGGCTGAATTTACTAAATGATTGACATCCTGTTCAACACCCCCGAGATATGCAGGAAAAAAGTATGCTTTGTATATATCATGATTGATCCAAATCGGATACTTGAGGAAAAACTTCTTCGCTTCAATATCAGAGATACGATTATCAAAATCTAGGATATCATTACTCCAACATTTATAATCTTGTTTCGCGCAAAGATTCTCATATTTCCAGAGCGAGTCATCCCATTCAATAGTCATATTTCTGATTGTCTGATCCAAATGCATGACTTCATCCCAAATACTTCTCCGTAAGACATTCCCGCCATCATTTGCTACAATTATAATCCGTCCAAAGCGACCCTTATGTGTTATTCGCCCCAAATTAAAATTACTCGTATAGTTAATTGGAAAAAAATCTTCAATTACAGATCTCTCATGTTTAGACCTTCCATCAGAAGGTGAGAACAGGTATTCCGGATCGTCTTCATAGTGTAATCTCTGTAAGCCGGTGGCGAGGATGCAAGCTATAAGAATAGGCACTATCACAAAATATCCCGGATATTGGCCTATTAGATGACCCAGTTTTTGAAATCCGAAAGATAGTGCACGATCGATGCATTTGCACGTCATCTTCACTCAAATTTTGATGGTTTTACACAAAAAAAAGCTGTTATGTATTCATTATTATCATATAATTTTATAAGTAATTTATTAATTAAATAATCCTTCGGTTAACTCAGATATATATTAAAAGCTAACCTATTAGCACATAAAACATACCAGAGTAGAAGCAATACGATAGTAGCTGAATGTGATTGATTCATAAACTGTACCGTTACTAAACTTACTTCTGACTGACTGGCGGTAACTGTTAGTAGAAGTAATGAAGAAGTGAGAAGTGGCCCAACCAGCCATTCAGTCAACTTTGAATTCGCCATTCCGTCCCATTTTACTGCTGGTGCAGCAGCAGGTTTACACGATTCATAGTTTAATACTTTGAAACAGGTTCTTATTACTAACTAAACACTCCTTCGACAGTTGCGCGCGCTTACAGTTTCAAAATTACAACAAATTGTTTAATAGAAATCTTAGTAAAGGATTAAATATTATTATTTCAGGCAATGATTTCTGACATACACTTGTATTGATTTATAGAGATGTTTAAGTTTAACAAAACTTATAGATTAACTCAAAAGAGAGATAAGTTTACTCAACTAAATAAAAAGAAATAAAGGAATTTTGATTTAATTTCGGTTATGTTTTGAATATTCAATTTTTTTATTTTTGATAGAATTGAGACAAATTTCTAAAATTTATTTTAATAAATACAGTTCTGAGTTATCAAAAGCAATCTTTTCGTATTTCGTAAATAATGTCAAAATATCAAAAGCTTTGAACTAAACCTAATTGCAATGCAATAAAACTTCGTATAATTTTTTTATCTTCGACCGGGAAATCCAGACTCTTGTATTTTTTCCTCATTCGTTCTTCTTTTTTAGTTCAATAGCACGAATCAAACAAAATTTCTTCAAAAAAATTTTATGAAGAACTCGATAAACATGTGTAAGCCGTTTGTAAGCATACATTTAAATTTATTTATATTGTAATTTTGAGTGATTAAGGAATTATTAATTTAAAATATTTTAATTTTATTTTTTTCAATGGCATTATTTACGAGATAGTACGTAATTAAAGTAAGTTATAAATCACTTTTCCTGTAAGATATGACTTAAATTAGTTCTCAGATAAAACATTAAGTAAAAGAAAAGTTAAAAAATACAGTTATTTTCGAAAGTTATTTATGGTTTGACTCGAATAAAGCTTTAAAAATGGAAAAATGTTCATTAAGTCCAAATGTTTATAACTCTCAGTAACTCTGTTTAAAGGCAGCTAAAAGAAGGAACAAGAAAAGTGGCCTCAAAACCAGGTACTAAGTGAAAGGAACAGGTATTATTTGTTTGCTTCCCTGCCGGTAAAAATAGCTTTCGCTTAAAAAGTTCCTAAAATAACATTATTTTCGCTTATAGTTAAACACAATAAATATAAACTTATGCAACAGGTATATAGAAAGAGAAATTTTTGCTCTCCATTCAGACAAACTGTTTTTATTTCGTCTATGAAAATGATGACCCAAATACAGTATAGTAACTGTTGTTTAGTGTGTATACTGTATGTAATAGACCGTTGCGTGAATCAAACTTAAAATCTTTTAATGCTATTGAGGTGATTGGTTTAGAGTTAAATAGAAATAATTCTGGAAATTTCAATAATCTGCGCATAGATTTAAGTTTTAGTTTTACTTAATATTGACACTGTTTGCATTCAATCGTTTAATTTTACCTATTTTTTCTCACATTTATTATTGTGTCTATTATTTCAATCAATTTGGTCTTCTTTTCTATTAATTTTAATCTAAATAAGTTTTGTAGAAAATTAATTGTTATCAATTTTTATTTGAAACTTTAATAACTTAAGGGCGTAATCAAAGTTTGTTACTTTCAAATATAGTTCAATTATTTTTAGTTACATCAAATTGAAAAAGCTTTTTTCAAAAAATATACAAAGCGCTTTATAAAATGTTAATGTATAGCTTTGAGTTATTATTTAACACACATATAACATATTTTTTGTCAAATAAAATATTTCTTTAAATTGAATCACCTAAATGTTATCGTTTGAAATAGAAAAACACATAAAAATTCAATAGTTTTGTTTCCGGTAATTTTTGAAACTGGTATAAATTGATTTTATCTGTATATATAGTTAGAAATCAAGATTTAACTAAACGCTCTTCTATATTGTTAAGAAGAGTCCAATGATAAGCTTCTATTGGCCTAAATCTGAATCAATATTCAAGAGTATTTTACTATTTTAATGATAGTTCAATGTATAGATAAGATCTCTCTTTATAAAGTCACTCAGATTTCTAGTTCTTCTGTCAAATTAATAATTCGTTTTCATTCACTTTACTCTAAATCTAAATTAAAAATGTTTATTTTCAGATTTAAAAATAAAAGAATCAGACTGTTCACTATAATTCTTACACTTTATTTTCATTCATTTTTCTGATTGCCATTTCTCAAAGAGTTCTTATTCTTATATAATAATACTATTATTTATATCTATAGCTTAAGAAGTAAAAGTTACAAAACCTAAGTGGAAATCATATCAACAATGATTCAAATTATTAAAATGAGATTTCATTCAGTCAGGAAACAGATTTTTGTTAAAAAAGTTTGTTATTTATATAATCATTTGTCTAAATTTTCTGCTGGTTTGAGAATAAAATAGAGAATCCCTTCAATGAATTTATATAAAAATAATTAATCAAATTGAAAACGAAGTTTTATATTGCTTAATTTTAATCTATGCGTTCTAAAAGATCCTGATAATGGAATTGAGTAAATATAATTATCAACTTTCCTCCTAAACTTTTCATAAAACTTCTAGTTAAGTTTCAATGTACTCTTTTATAGACTTACAGTGTTATGCTATAATATTATACCCTAAAATTCAATTTTCTAATTAATATTTTAGTACAATTAAATTAGTATTAAATGATTTAATAACTAAATGTTAATACCCAAAATTCATTATAATGTTAAGAAAATTTTAGGGTATTATACGTATATACTGCAATTGTGTAGTCATCTTAACAATTCAGTTGCATTTTAAATCTTATGTAGAATATCGTCTTTAAAAACTTCAACATTCATTTTTCTAAGAGTCTAATTTGTGCGAATATTAATTTTATTCTTAAAAATATTCTAAAAATATATCTGTATATATTTGGAAATAATAACTTAGTGAAAAAATCGTTTTTAAGGTAAGCGAAAGGTTTAATTAAGTGAATTAAATTTGTATTATTTTATATACAGCACTTGAATTGACTTTATCTTTAAATTTCTGAAAAGTATTAGGTGAGCTCGAGCTATAAATCTTAAATATTTAATAAATGAATGGTTTACTGAAAAACTGACATAAATAAATTTATATATATATATATACTCGTCATTTGACTAAATAACTTTCATTTTTTATCCCTCAAATTCTATAAAAGTTCTGTTAATTTTAAATCTCTTTAAACTGATTGAACACTATATATTTAAAACAAATATAAAAAATAACCCCATTTTTGTTTCAAAGAATTTAATACATAAAGTTCTATTTTTATTAATGATTTAATTAAATCAAATCCAATTTTTGGTTGACTCAAATTTAGAATCACTGCAAAGTTAAGAGCATAGTATCATTGTGTTTCCGATCGCTCTTTATTTATATATTGAGATAATGAAAATTTTAATTAAAACCTTTAATGAAAATGGTACTTAAATTTATTAAAAACAGATTTTTATTTTCTCTTTAAAATAATCAATTCAGGAAATTATTGTGTTGATACTTAAAACTCAGTATATTTGTTGACTGTGTCGACTGTGTTAGGCTTTGAGGATTACAAAATATTAGTGGATATGATCTAACATAAAAACTAGATTTATTCAATTTTTTGTTTAGATTTCATCCATGAGTTGAATCTATTAAAAATATCTGAACCTGTATTTAGTCTATTCAAAAGTTTTTATGGTTTTTTATACAAATCAAATAACGACTTAAATTATTTCTCACATTTATTTAGAATTGGTTTTCATGCCTTATTTGTAAACTTTCAAAATAATAGGTTTTGATAAATAATATTTTTAATCAAATATTTGCTAAATTTTGAATTTTAGAGGAAGGTTTAGATTATATTTTATCATAAGTCAAATTGAGGACACAGTTTACTAAGTTTTTGAACTGCTTTAATCGCATCCTTTTTAATTGTATAATTTTCTTAAAAATATTCTATTCATTTAAAAATAATTTTCTATTCTTTTGTAAGACTAATGTTTTTTTTGTTAGAATACATGATTATATACTAATAGTTTTCATTTTATGGCTTGACTATTAAATTTTATATAAGGCAATAATTGTTATTTGACATTAGAATTTCAATACAAATCAGGAGAATGTGGGAAAATCCGTGAACCGAACAGCATATGAAAAAATTGAATTAATTAAGTACAAGAATTAATTCGCAAATTGTTTGAAAGAAACAAACAAAAATCTTTCATATAATTTAATTTTTTGAAAATGATATTGAAATCAAATACCTATTCAATGAGTGCATCAGTTTATTGTTTGACATATTATTTCAACGATTAATCGCTAATAGTTTTTGTGATAAATTTTGAAACATTTTGATTTATTTGTATTGCTTATAGATTTTAAACTAAATCTAAATACTCAGAAAAATAATCATTAAGCGAATTACATTATTTTATATATATATACATTTTTTGTATATAAAAAACTTAAATATACTTTTAAATAAATATATATAACAAAGTAATTGAGAGCTAAGTTAAACCATTTAATTAAGTTAATGAGATATTTTCAGCACATGACCTAATGAGACAAATATAAAATGATAAAATTTAATTAAGAAATTAATATAAATGTCATAAAGATCTCACGTGAAATTCACATCTTAATCATTACCGGAATAAGGTTTTCAAAAATATTTTAGTTAATAAAACTACTAATATCGGAAAAATCAACTGAAAAATGATAGCTTCCATTGTTCGATCAATTCATTAAAGATTATAAAAAATTAAAATAAGGAAATTCAAAATTTTTAGATTAATTTTTATCATAAGTTTTAATAAATATTTATGGGTTAGATATTCAATTAAGTAATAAATTTATATTCAAAAACGTTTTATTTTCGGTATTAATACTTATTAATACTGCTATAGTATGACACCAATAATTTTAGCAGCTCTTTACTTATTCCTTTTTAAACAATCATTAACATCGTGTCTATTATGAAAGGGGCATCAGTTTATTATAAAATACACTAAGTTTAGTAGTCTTCCAAACTTAAAAGTTCAACGACTTCTTAGGGAATCAAACAAATGAATAAAATTCTATTAATAATGGAAACCATTTAAAATGGTTCATTTTTAAATGCGTTTAAAAATCAGTCTTATTTACAATGGCTCTTAAATCTAAAAAAGCTTCGAAAAAACCAACAAATAAAGGACAAAATTAACAATCCTCATAAAAGCAAAGGATAAAAAAGATAAATCCTGATAAAAGAGAAGTTAAAAGTTTAGTGTAAACTTCCATTACGTCTGACAACATATACTCCAAATTGAATTAAATAGAAATGATTTATTAACTGTTATGAATTCATAAATTAATAATAATTGCTTCGAGCACATAACGATTCAGTTATTCACTTATCTTACTTTCAAAAATGTATTCAATTTATTAAATGAATTTATAAAGCATTTCATTATTAAAAATCCACTGATGAAGCGATTAGTATCCAAATAAGAGTGGCTAAAAATGTTTTTGGGATCGCATAATAGGCAACACAAACCAGAAACTTTCAGAAATAGAGAATTGATACAAATTTTCAAAATATAAAAGTTTACAATAAAATAAATTAAAAAATGATCAGTATTTAAATAGAGATAATATAGATTCATTATTATCTCATTAATCACATTATAGCGCATCCTTTCACTTAAGAATTTAATAAAGAAAATGCACATTAAATAGAGCATTGAACAGTGTTTATCGTTTTTAATAGACATTTTTTATACTACATTTACTCAAATAGTTTATAAATTCATTAAAAACATGCAGTACTTTATCAATTGATATGAAAATCAAGGAATTTGAAAATTTTTACCTAAAAGGAAAAACTTTCAGCTATTGATGAATAGAATAAGCTCTAAGTAATTTATAACTTTCTAGATTAAGATTTTGTTATCAAATAGATATATTTGGATCTCCCGGATCGAGAATTTGTGATAAACAAGCATTAGATCTACCAATTCTGTTAGCCTTGACTGCATTATAACCGTTTGAAAAATTCCAACATATTTGAGCAGAAAAAGTATGTCTCAACTAGAGATGTGAGTTTCCAAAATTTCCAGAAAGTTTCTCGAGAAATATTTCTACAGTCTTTTTTATGGACTTCCGATTAATGAAAATTAAAGTTTGGCAATGCAAATAATAAAATAAATGCTATTTTTTTATTTAAACATTGAAATAGAAGTTAGTGATTCATAAAAACACATATATAAAAAAGCATTAAAATAGATTTGACATATAGTGCTGTTTCAAGTGGTGATGCAAAGAGATTAATTAAAACTTAGTTTCTGGATATTGATATAAACCTACCATTGAAAAATATTTGCATAAAATAAACTACTATTTATTTGATTGTGCGACACATTTTTCAACTTTTTGCAACAATGGATTTTACAGTAATGAAAGAAGAAACTGAAAATTTTACATTAATTTTCAACGATTTCATTATAAGATTAGTGTTCAAACAGTAATTGCAATGTGAGTTCTTACTAATGGCTATTCTTTGTTTTATACAAGTACTGGTATTAAATTGTAATTTGAGTTTCAACATGAAAAGCATAATAGCTTTTAATTGTGAGGAAAAATGAGCAAAAGATTCAATTGGGGTTTGAGTAATCTGTAATTTAAAATGTCTCGAAGTAACTCATATTCTTTAGCATTTTAAAGCATTGTAAAGCATTCACTTTGTAATAATAGTGAAGCAATCATTGATTGATTTTGATTAAAGACCGTAACATAAAGTGGTTATAGGCTGCTTGTCTAATATATGAAATTCATTTTTTATAACTGATCAAAGTTGAGCTCAAACAACTTGTGAAATTAGATTTTCATGATTTATGACAAGGAGATAGTTTGAGAGTCCATTGTCCATAAATTATTTATGATTAGCATTGATTAGTTTTTAAATACAAGTATTTGTAGTCCTGTATATTGTGATTTGAGTTTTAACATCAACACAAAACAATTTTAAACCCTTTAAACTATAGGAAAAATCGAGAAAAAGAGTCGATTAAGGTTTTTAATAATTTATAATTTAAAATGTGTCGAAGTAACGCATACTTCATAGCATTGTAATCGTTTTTGTAATCTATATATTTGTCTATTATTTCACTCTATTTTACTTTAAACTTTATCGAACTTAATTACAAAACATTTATGTCTAGTTTAATATCCATTTGCAATAGAAGAATATGCGGAAACACCTAATCTAAAGCTGAAAAATCACAGATTGATTTATTGAACATAAGATTAAAAATAATTATAAATACGAAAATTCTTGAGAGTTTCAAAGTAGTTAAGGATTTTACAAGATTATGAACTAATACTCAATTATATAAGTTTATAACAACAAATAGTTTAGTTACTAACTTGAATTATATGTGGGCTCACTCAGGGCTCACTGTCAAGCACTGAATTCTTGGAATCAAATAAAATCCGTAACATCAATATGAAACAGATCATAACTTATATATCTTTATATATTAGTCACATAATGGTTACAGTCAAACAATTTTTGTACTCCAAATTAAAAATGAATAAATTTCACATTACTTTTAAAGAGCTTTCTAAACACCTAATTATTTTTGCAATTATCATAGTTTTAATAATATGTGTGGCATTTTCTCAAATAAGTCTTTTACTTATTGGCTTTATGTCGAGTGATATTAAGAATCCAATCACTGAATGCAATTCAAATTCTTATGTTATTAGAAACGATAGAAGTGTTTGGCTGTTTTGCTCATTCTTGGCTCTCATCTCATCTAATTTCATATATTTCGCTCAGACTATCCTATTATGGAGATTTCGAAGTCATACTATTCCTCAATCATTCACTGATTTCACACTTGTTAGCAAAAAATATTTTTATATAATAATTGAATTCATCATATTTTAAGATTAAGTCTATTATAAACAAAATTATAAAATTAAAATATTTTCAATTTTTGATTCAAATATATTAGATTTTGTCAATGGAAACCTTATCATCAATCGGATCGTCATTAATGGTATTAATAACTTATTCATCAGTGAACATAATCAAAATAGCATTAATTCAGTGGTCATTCTATTTATTTCCTTCTTTCGTGAATGCTGTCAATGGTGTCAAAAGCAAAACTTTTAACAACGCATTAGATTTGCATTTTAGTAGATCTCGTAAATTCATTTCAATTTTATGTTTTATGACACAATTTGTATCTATCTTTATTTGGGCTTCAATTGAATTTGTGGAAAGTGAAAGAGCAATCATTTGGTTCGTTCCTCTCTCAGTATTTCTATTATCATTCAACTCGTGGCCCAATTATGTTCATCACAAATCTCCATTTAGACTAATTTCAAAGCTCGCGAAAGCGAGAGATAATATTACTCAAACTGGTAGTGAGTTTTGCCAATTTGTTATATCAATTTGGAAAATAGTGCTCACATTTGTCATTATTTCATTGTTTGTATTTCTTGATAAAAGCGTTCGTTTGGATTTTGAATTCAGCAAATTATTAGAATTCAGTGAATTGATTGAAAATAGTTATAATTTGACAAACAATTTGCAAGAATCCATTCAAAAAGCTAGAATTCTACCAATAGATGTGATTTCTTTACAAGTTATTACTACTATTATTAGCAGTCACTTATGCAACAGAATTATGTTAAAAATACCATCAAAAAAATTTTTTACATATTTTCTCTCATTAACAATAGCACCCATTGGTGTTTTAATAACATTTTTAATAACTTACTTTGCTTATGAAGATAAATGTGAACGAATATCTGTATTACCTGTTTCGGCGTTTTTAAATCTTCATGATTTCAATGAAAAAATTTTATTTTATGTTTTTATCCCTTTATCTATTTTTATGCTTTTGTCATATATCGGCACTGTTTGCAATACCAATTGGTTCATAAATAAATTGAGAATTTCGCCAAAATATGGAGTAAACAATAATTTAGCAAATATTCCGTCACTTTTTTCCAATAGAAAAATATACGATTTAAAAACGTGTTCTGGTGCCAAATATCATGTATTTCTATGTCCAACGATGTGGCACGAAGAGGACTTTGAAATGGAGGCTCTAATTGTATCTCTTATGGACTTATTCAATGAACACCAAAAACTTTCGTCTAATTATACGATTGAAACTCATATTTTTATTGACGATGCTTTCGATGAAGTGAAAGACATTAGTGGTCAACAATACTATATTATTAACTCATATGTCAAATGTTTAATTAATATAATGGATGAGAAGAACAAACAAATTGGTTATCAGAAATTGACTTATACAAGGATTAAGACTCCTTATGGAGAACAGATTCTCTTTCATTTGGCCAATAAATATAAAATGATCGCGCATTTGAAAAATCGGAATTTAGTTCGAAAAGGTGTCTGTAATTTATATGAAAATAATGTAATCATTTAATATTAATAATATATTTATATCAAATTAGGTAAACGCTGGAGTCAAGTAATGTACATGAATTTGATTAAATCCCAAGTGGAATTGTTACAGCTAAATGCCTCCAACATTTTCATAGTAGCACTCGATGGTGATACCAGTTATCCCCCAAAGTCTATTTTCAATATAATAAATAGCGCTATTGATAATTCAAAAATTGGTGCGATTTCTGGAAAGTTGGTCCCAATCAGTCAATATAAGTTCAATTGGATTGTAATGTATCAGAAATTCGAATATTCAGTATCTTATTGGCTGCAAAAAACTGTTGAAAATATATGGGGAAGTATTCTATGTAGTCCGGGCTGCTTTACGTTATATCGTGCAGAAGCTATATTTGATGTGATGGGGAAATATTCTACCAAATCATTTGACGCCTTTACGCAAATTCTTTACGGACAAGGTATTAAAGTTTGCACTTTTTTTATTAATATAATTATCATTTCAAATAAATATATTGATATTAAAAAGTTTTGAAATTTAATAAAAATGAATCGTGAAATAAAACTTATATTTGACAGGAGAAGATCGTTGGTTAACTACATTGCTAATGAAGTCCGGTTGGCTCATAGAATATTGTTCATCTGCTGTCGCATATACTCATAGCCCCACAGCAATGGAAGAATACATTAAACAGCGCCTCCGATGGATAGCATCGACAATGATTAATAATCTACATCTCATTATAATTAGTAAAAAAGTCACAAAATATAGTAAAAGCGTTTCGTGGTTTTTCATTGTTTTTCACAGTTTAGTTTTTCTAATTTCAATTTTAACTCCTGCCAGTGTTTTATTAATGCTCGCAGGAGTTTACAACACAGCCTTTCCTATTGGCGAAATGGTTTCTATAGGAATCAATTTAGCGGTCGTTATAATTTACTGTTTAATCTGTTTTTTCGCCCAAAACAAAATTCAAATGTTAGCAATGAAAATATTCGGCGGAATTTATGCTCTGACTATGATTGCAGCCGTAGTCTCAACGATATATCAGTTCACAACTGATAGTTTTCATTCACCAACTTTTGTTATATTTATAACCATTAGCTGCATATTTGCCATCTCTGCGATCTTACATCCCGGAGATCTTAGAATGTCTGCCAGTTTATTGCCGGCAGTTTTTTATTATGTATGCGGGCCTATGATGAACATGCTTTTGCCTCTCTATTCACTCATTAATATGAATGTCGTTTCGTGGGGTACGAGAGAAAAGACTAAATCAGATGAAAATCTTTCATCTATTCATCAAATGAATGGATTTCAATTTACAGAATCACATCTGAAGGGCTCAGAATGCAGTCTTTGGGATAATTTGGTCTCATCTGAAAACGGAATCCTGAATCCTAATCAAGATAATAGTCAGAGCGAAGAAAATAAACAATTGCGCATTCAACTAATGAATAAACAAAGAAACAAATACGTCACCGTTTTCTTGATCATCAATTTATTATTTATTACATTAATTGTTTTTCTAGAATTATATTTAAGTGAAAACATGCTGTCGATTACTATCCCATTAGTTAATTACACTTTAGAAGTAGACCCAACCGGTTTAGTAGTTTTATTAATGTTGGCCATCTTTTTTGTATTCCAATTCATATCTTTGATTATTCATAGATATCGAATAATGTGGAGGTATATAAGTGATGATAAACATGATTATATCAATGATATATCATATTCTGAAGAAAACA
>JAQGCH010001137.1:0-17180 GCA_034699485.1 Nanhermannia elegantula | reverse complement strand
GTTACTGATAAGAATGATTTGTCTCCATTTTTCTACCCCGAAGCCTATGATGTTAGTGTTCCTGAAGATATTCCTCTTGATAGCAGTATTATTCGTGTATCAGCTGTTGATCCTGACATTGGACTTAACGGTGAAATATATTATAGTTTATCTGAAGAGTCGCTCACCTTCGCCGTCCACCCGACTATGGGTATCATATCTGCTACACGTCCGCTCACTCTATTATCTCATTCAAATCCAAATCGTCCACAAACTCATCAGTTGACAGTCTTGGCTAAAGATCGAGGTATTCATCATTCAGATCAAGTGCTCGAGTCATCCAAAGCTAGAGTCACTATAAATGTAATCCCTGTTAATAAACATGTGCCGCGAATTACATTCAAACAACACACTTCTCTGTCAACGAGATCGCCATCAAATCCTATCTCCGCTGTTGTTCATGTGACTGATGATGACGCGGGTTCTTACGGACAGATCTGTTCTGTGACTGTAGTCGATGGCGACGATCTTCATCTGTTTGGAATCACGAACTCATCCTCTAATGATTACAACATCGAACTTGTGAGGCCTTATATGAACGAAAGTGCCACCACTTCTGTATTTAACTTAATTATAAAAGCAATAGACTGTGGCGGATCTTTCGCTACTCAGCCCATTGTTGTTACTCTGGACAGTGCCAAAACCGGTTCTCCACATTTCGATTCTGATCATTATTACATAGAAATACATGAAGTTTCGCTTATTGGCACTCAAGTTATTAAACTAACCGCAACTCTTCCGAAAGTAAAAGGTGACCTCAACTTAAGGTACCATATAATCGATGGCAATTATGATGATGCGTTCGGCATCACAAGCAATGGTGTTGTTTTCACTAAAAAATTGTTGGACAGAGAAACGCAATCAAAATACATGTTAGAAATTAGTGCTCAAATCGGATCCAATCGTATCACTAGAACTCAGCTTCATATCAAACTCATAGATGATAACGACAATTATCCGATTTTTAATATCGAAAAATCTCAAATTTCAATTGCAATTAACGAAAACAAACCCAATGGCAGCTCAGTATTTCGTATCACTGCAAGTGATCTCGACTCTGGTGACAATGGCTTAGTTACGTACGAGCTGTCGTCACCATCAGGTACTTCATTACCATTTACTATCGATCATTCCACGGGTGAGATAAAGGCAATTAAGACATTGGACTATGAGACAGGACCACATCACTATCAACTACTTATAAGGGCTTCTGATTGGGGCGAACCCTTCAGAAGGCAAACACAAATTTCACTCAATCTTACTCTAAAAGACGTCAACGATCACAGACCGCAGTTTGAGAAGAACAACTGCACCGCTTACATTCCAATTGACACTAAGCCATGGACTGAAATTATGACTTTTTCAGCCATAGATCTCGACGAAGGGAGTATTGTCTCATATAAAATGTTTACTCCAAATGCTGAAAAATGTTTCAATTTGAACGAAAATACGGGTATTTTAAGACTGTCGTGCAATTTGAAGGATGAATTGGATAAGAGTTCAGCACTAACTGATACCACTTGGACGCTATCCATTTCAGCCACTGATGGCCACTATTTTTCTGACACCTCATATGTAAAGATTGTTATTGTTGATGATAATGACGGACTCAATCGCAATAAAAGGACCGCAAAGAATAGCATTTTAGTTGAATGTAATGAATTAGCAGTCGCTCAAAAGGTTATGTTTATGATTCAAAGACATCAAGAAAATGATATTCATTACGATTCTTTGGAACATATTTTGACGGATAAGTCATCCAATGTTTTGCAAAAGCATAAAAACAGAAGACCTGAATTCGATCAAAATATTCCGAAAGAGATATATATTTCTGAAAATATGGAGAAAGGAACCAAAATAACCACTTTTGTGGCTCATGACGGCGATCATGGATTCGATGGTCTGTTGATTTGGTCATTAAATTCTGACGATACGGACAATAGAATAGTCTTCAATATCGACCAATTCACTGGAGATCTATACGTCATCGATGACATTGATTATGAACAACATTCCAAATATAAGCTTAACGTCACTGTTTGTGATTTAGGTAAAGAACAACTCTGCGCTAATCATACTATAGTTGTCGTCGTCGAAGACGTTAACGATAACAGTCCTATAGTTGAAAACTTTGTATTCAATGTATCGGAGTCTTCCTCTCCCGGATATATAATCGGACAAATCTATGCCACTGATGAAGATTATGGCACTAATGCTATACTACAGTACTCACTGAAGGGATACAGAGATGTATTCGCTGTGGACCATAAGAACGGAACGTTAACTCTTGAAAAACATTTAGACAGAGAGGATATCAGTCAATATATTCTATATGTATCAGTACATGATTCGGGTTCGCCCTCTCTTACCTCAACTTCAATGGTTACCATTCATGTGAACGGTATGTCAATGTTTACTATAATAATAATTGAAAATATTTTTGAGTCAACTGCTGTATAATCTTATTTTACTTATGTTCAGATGTGAACGACAACCCGCCCCGCTTTCATGAAAGCTCATATGTTTTTAAAGTTCGAGAAGATATGCCAATTGGGTCGCGCATTATGAAAATCACGGCTTTTGACAGGGATGAGGGAAAAGCCGCTAAAATTCATTACTCAATCAATAGTAATAAGTTTTCAATCGATGAATTGACTGGAAATATAAGAATACGTGAGCCGCTAGACTTCGAGGAAATGCAAATATACAACATTACAATCATAGCCAGAGATGAAGGGGAGCCTTCTCTTTCATCTATTGCTTCCCTAATTATCGAAGTCGAAGATGTGAATGAAAATTATTTTGCGCCTAAATTTCCAGATATTGTCGCAACGGCTACGGTAGGCATCACTTCATTTTACGGCTTTAATCAGAAATTCTCTGACATTGTTGAAGCTCATGCGGTCTCACCTGAACATTATTTGTTTAGACCATCTCTAAAGTTAAACATTAGTTTATATCAGGAGAGAGACAACTGTCAGATACTTTTCTAACTAAAGCTCAATAAATTAAATTTGAACCCAAGTTTTAAATTCATCTATTATTTTAAATTTAGGTAAAAGAGAATTTACCGGTCGGTAGTTTTGTGACCAAAGTAACGGCTGTGGACGATGACAGTGATTTGCCTCTTGTTTATCAGATCATTGGTGGCGATGGTTTGGGAAGATTTACTATTGATCTAAATGGCAATATTCATACAGCAGTGGTATTGGATTGCGAAACAAATTCTCACTATTGGCTAACAATAGTAGCTAAAGATCGTGCAGCCGTTCCCTTAACAGCTCATCAGGAACTATACATCTTTGTTGAGAATGAGAACGATTTGGCGCCCATTACTACCGAAGCTTTCTATTACGCGCGTGTTTCTGAAAATGCCTCAATAGGAACAAACGTTCTTCAAGTCGAGGCTCATGACCCGGATCTCGATTCAGATACTGAAACTAAAATTAAGTATAGGCTCATAAATGATGTACCCTTTAGTATAGATGAAAATGGTTTGATCAGAACGAAGAGCAAACTCGATAAAGAAACACAATCGCGATATGTTATTGATGTTGAAGTGAGCGAAGAACATGACCCCGACAGTAAAGAGTCTGTTATTACGACAATGTTATCGCGAACTCCTATTATTGTTAATGTTATTGATGTCAATGAATTCGAACCAAAAGCCCTTTTGTCTATCTATAGATGTCAAGCATATAATGATATTTCTCAGAAAATACCGATTTGTCAAATAGTTGCTATTGATAGAGATGATGATGAAAATTGTGTTCTTCAGTATAAGTTCATTGAAGGAAATGACTATAACTGGTTCTCTATCGACCAAGCAAACGGTGCGATTCATACTGCAAAAGATGGTATCCCTAAAGGCGAATACGATTATATTATATCAGTCTCTGATTGTGGAACTCCTCGTAAATCATCACAAGTTCGGGTAATTTTGAGAATTCTATCGGCTCCTAAAGGCAAACGAGACAATCATAAGCCCATAATAGAAGCTTACGATCCAGAGATATCTATCAGTGAACGAGAATCTATTGGTTATGCCGTAACTTTGATTAAGGCTATCGATGAAGACAATGATCGACTTTGTTATCACATTATATCTGGAAATATAGGGAATACTTTTGCTTTTCGTGATGGCGGAGCACTTATTGTGGCCAAACCTTTGTCTTATAAATTGACGAATAAATATAATCTCACAATTTCGGTCACCGACGGAATAAGTTCTTCTGCAGTCAATTTAATTATCAATTTGATTGATGTGTTTGATAACAGAGTATCATTCATTCAGGACAGCTATACTGTCAATGTGTTGGAAAACATCACTAAAGGAAACGAAATTTTGCATTTGACTATTTCTGACCGAGAATCCAGTGATGGAATAGTTTTCTCAATTTATTCGACATTTTCTCCCGAAAGCTTAAAACAGTTTGAAATCGAGAGCTGGAGCGGAAAGATTAAAGTTAAAGAATCACTGGATTACGAGTCTGGTAAGCATCATATGCTTGTGATCGAAGCTTACAATTCAAGAGTGAAGGCCCTGTCATCACACGACCGTTCGTTTGCTAAAGTTTCTATCAATATAATTGATGTGAACGATGAAACTCCAACTTTTATTTTACCACAATTTGAAGCAAATATAATGGAAACTTCAGCCATCGGTACCTCAGTATTACAAGTGCAAGCGGTTGATAAAGATGTTGGCATTAATGCTAAAATAAATTACTCTATAATATCGGGGAATATAGACAATGTGTTTGACATCGACAAAGATCTTGGTTTTGTCTTTTTGGCGAAACCACTGAACGCTCGGCAACAGTCGGAATACTATTTAGTAATAAAAGTTACAGATAAAGGATTGCAACCTCTGAGCAGCACTGCTAACGTACACATCTCTGTTAGCATTCCTGATAACTCTCCGCCAAAATTTGAACAAAAACTCTACACAATTGATGTGAATGAAGACGAAAAGATCGGAACTGTAATAATTGGTTTGAGGGCTACGAGTAGGCAATCGCTCTATTTTGAGATTATAAGCGGTAATAACGAGAGCAAGTTTTCAATAAATGTCAACAATGGAGAGGTTTGGCTCAGAGATTATCTCGACTATGAAAGAAATAAGAACTATTCGCTCACAATCTCAGCCACCAGTTTGGTTGGGATTAATGACACCACAAAGTTGTTCATTAATGTAATTGACGTCAATGATTGTGTCCCGTATTGGAAGGAACAGAGCTTTTCAGGTCATATCTTAGAGTCAGCACATATTGGAAGTATTATTTTGGATAAGAATGACTTACCACTAGTTATTAAAGGCTATGACGACGATTCGATGCATAACTCAATTCTGATTTATTCGATAATCGAAGAGACGGGTCGAAAATATTTTAATATTGAGCCCCGAACTGGTGCCATAACTCTTGCGCGTCGTATTGATTATGAAAAGCGACGCCAATTTAATTTTACTGTGACTGCAACAGATCTCGGATTTCCAAGTCTTAAGGCAGCGACAAATGCTTTCGTCAAAATAGATTGTCTACCAGTGAATGATTGCGCTCCAGTATTAACACTAAATCATTACCACTCAACTGTATTGCTTCCCACCTATAAGAATGTGATCGTAACTAAAATAAGTGCTACTGATTGTGATTTTGGACGACATGACGAACAACACGACCATTTCGTGTACAGTCTGACACCCATAACATTGTCCGCTGAAAAAAAGTTTGCCATTAATTCAACTTCAGGTCTGATCACAACATCTGATGACAAAATGACAGATGGGGTGTACGAAATGTTTGTGTCAGTATTTGATGGAAAATTCACAACAGAAGCCAAAGTTAGTATAACTGCTGAACCCATTCCAAGAAGTTCTTTGAGGTTTACTCAGGAGAAGTTTGTCGGACACATCACTGAGAATTCATCAGCTGTTAAGACTATTTTAATGCCTACTATTGAGGGCAATAAACTTAACGAACATTTATCGTTTCGAATACTGAATCCGACACATTTATTCCGAATCGCAAGAACTTCAGGCGCTATTTTGACACGCGGTGTATCTATTGATAGAGAAGAGAAGTCAAGGTATGAAAAATTGCGTAAAAATTATACCATTAGTTAATCCCATTTTATTCTGATTCTAGATTTGAACTCATAATAGAAGTTCGTTCAGTATTTGTCAAAACTCGTGTCGCACATGCTTTGGTTGAAATAAATGTCGAAGATATCAATGATAACAAACCGGTAAACAGTTGACACCCAAACAAACAAAGTTTATAATTTTTTCATTTGGAAAATATATGTTTGAATTTTAGGTGTTTGTTCATTTGCCCTATTATTTTGTGTTCGGTAATGATTTTCAAGCGGGTACACAAATAGGGAAAGTGCAGGCCATTGATGTGGACGTGGGTTACAATGGAATGGTTACTTATTCGATCATATCTGGAGATCAAAACAAACTGTTCTCCTTAAATGCCGACAGTGGGCACATCTCAATGGCCAGATCTGCAAATGCTGCTAATGATCCACTTAATTATAATTTACTTATTTTAGCTAAAGATTCAGGTATTTTGTCATATATGACAGTACAGTATTTATAAGTATAATATTTTAAAATTATGATTCTATGTATAAATATTAGGCCAAACACATCTTGAATCCTATGCTAATGTCACGATCAAAATGGTTTCGGGAGGAATGCCTTTGTTTGACAAGCAGTACTACTCGGTTTCTGTTATTGAGAGTCATCAGGCTTTGGTCCCATTCTTAACAATTAACGCAGAAAGTCCTCACGGACGGCAACTCATCTATAGTATAGTTTCAGGCAATGATAATGAAGAATTCTCTCTAGACTTTAACACAGGTCAGTATCACTTTATGAGCAACTTTTCTATTAGTTTAAACATTTTATCAGTCCTTTAATATAAACTTAAGTGTTTGATCTGATCCTAAAATCGAGAATCGAGAAAAACTTGAGCTTTATTTTTATTAACTTTATTTATGAGTTTAACTTTCATTTTTATGTTTCTTTTTCTTATTATCTTTGGGTTGGTTTGTGCTCTTATTGATTACGTTTCAAATTAATTATCGTTTTCAAATTGATTCTGTTTAAAGATCCGACGATTAGTAAAGGTTTATGTGAGTATTTACATGAACTCGACTATAGGTGATAAATGACTTGAGAGTTTTTTTTGTTTGCTTGCAATTTTTGTTTTGTTTGAGAATATGTTCCAATTATATAACGCTTCAGCTGTTTCTATTTAAATTGCAATTATTTAACAGCAATATTATTCGTTTGTATCCTTAAATTGCTTGAAATAATCTTTGAATATTTAAAAATTCTTAGGCATGATATCAATCATTGAAAAACTTGATCGCGAGTCTGTCAGTCAATACAATCTAATAATATCTGCGACTGATTCTGTGTCTGGAGTGAGTGCTACTGTGCCTCTGACGATAACAGGTATTTAACATTGAAACTATTCTGAAGTACTCTCGACAACACATTGTTGCAAATCATGATTATGCTAAAGAGCAATTAAGTTTAAGTTAAAAATATAACATTTACCAGCGGTGCCCTTCGCTACTGATATGTCTTTAAGATAGTAACCCGTTTAAGAAATTGATTCAATTTAATTAAAACAAATTGAAAAACATTTATTACAAAAATCTTAAATCTTGTGGCCCTCGAATCAAAATGAGTTGACCAGCGCTGCTATAGATTTTCGATCGAATGAGAGCTCTTCTTATTCATGAGAACAACAGTGTGGGAGAATAATAAAGTCTAATTTGAGTCCCTATTAACATATTTAAATTGCTATGAATTTATTACAGTCGATGACGCCAATGATAACCCTCCCATGTTCACCAAATTTTCTTACAATGTTTCAATATCTGAATCAGCACCTGTTGGAGCCAATGTGGTTAAGATAAGTGCCACCGATTCAGATATTGGTCTAAACGCCAAATTGCAGTATCACATACTTGGAAATAAGTCACACTTTTATGTGTCACCTGAAGATGGAATCATTTATCTGAAAACACCTCTCGATCATGAAACAGAACGTATGCATCACTTCACAGTAATGGCTACCGATTATGGATCTCCTGTTTTAACATCAACAGCACATGTGTGGGTCGAAGTTCTTGATATCAACGACAATAAGCCTTTAGTTCCTTCGGAATTCACTGCAACTATAGATGAGAATATAGAAAAGGGACAGTTTGTCACTAGAATTATAGCTAACGATCCGGACTCTAGTGATATAAACAAATTAAGATATCAAATACTTTCGGGTAACGATAATCTCTCATTTTCTATGAACGAAACTTCTGGAACTGTAACCGTCTGGAACTTAAATGCAAGAAAAATGCAAAAATTTAACAGAAGTTATCAGTTGAATATATCTGTCACCGATGGAGTCTATTCAACAACGACTAAACTTCAAATCATAGTAAAGCCGGCAAATATTAATTCTCCCAAATTCACTCGTATTTTCAATAGTGTAGCCATTAGTGAGTTGACACCAATCGGCACTACAATAACACAAATGAGAGCAATAGATAAAGACGACGGTATATTCGGTCAATTGAGTTATCATATAATCAATGACAACGCCAAACGATTCTTTTCTATTGACCCAATTTCTGGGAATATTACCTTACGTTCAGAGCTTGATAGAGAACTCGGTCACCGACTCTTCTGGCTTACAATCGGAGCGCAAGATGGAGGAAAACGAATTGGAATCTCAAATCTTCGTGTGGCGGTCACTGATGAAAATGACAAATCTCCGCGTTTTATAGTCGATGAATACAAATCTGTGATTTGCTCTAATGTTCCGATCGGTGCAACTGTTCTGCCGGTAATGGCTGTTGACGACGACGAAGATAACGAAAATAGTGTTATTAATTATTCAATATACGAGTCATCTAATGCAAGCTGGCCTTCAGGTTACATAATGGAGATGTTTGGCATCTCATCAGAAACGGGTCACATCTATACCCGAAAAAATCTAAGCAGTAATGTCGGAGATATTATCCAATTCTTTGTCAAAGCAAGTGATGGAATCAGTAGTAAAAGTAAACTCGAAAATGTAGTTCCAGTGAGTATTCAGATCACCGGTTATTGCCCTTTCATAAAACGTCAGACATCTGTTTATGAAATATTTGTCAACGAAAACACTAGTCGAGGAACAGTCATAGCAAACGTCAATTTGGCCGGACTTAAAGAGGTAGAGTTGGCTATTGTGGGCTTCGGTGATAAGTCGGACGTATCCAAGTTTCGTATTGACAAAAACGGAAGAATTCATTTGATTGAACAGTTGGACAGAGAAAGTAAAGCAAAACATATGTTAGCAGTTCAAGTGAGAGACAAGATTACGTTCGCCATAAGTTATCTCAATATTTTGATTAATGTAATGGATCAAAACGATTGCGTTCCTTACTTTGATTCCTCATCATATGATGCTGTCATTGCTGAAGATCAAGAAATCGGCTCTTCTATTATGAAAGTTCTTGCTATTGATGCAGACGCCGATGTCGCCAATAATGCACTCAAATATAGTTTAGAAAAGAATGACAATCAAGTCTTTAGTATAGATGAGAATACCGGTTGGATCACATTGAATAAGAACTTAGACCGTGAGGTTAGTTCGTGGCATAATCTATCTGTCGGTGTCACTGATGGGACGCATTATAACTCGACTTCTTTGAATATTCAGGTACTTTATATTTTTTATTAATTCTGTGATTTGTTTAATAATAATTGTTATGCTTTTGTAAGGTTTATGATGTGAACGATAATGAGCCCGTCGTTAACAAGAATGTAAGTCATGTTTTTATTTGAGCTCAATTTTAGAAAATGCTCTCATTTTTGCGATAATTATTTGTTTAGTATATGGCCTCAATTTACGAGAACAGTCCTTTGGGAACGATTATTGTTTCAGTTGATGCCATCGATTTTGACCAGAACTCTGAGCTCAGTTATTATATATTAAGTGGCGATCCATTCAATCAATTCGAAATTGGACAGAGCGGTGAAATTTACATTAATAAAGCGCTCGACAGAGAAACATTGGATAATTACAAGTTAGAAATTATAGTGACTGATGGAAGGTTTGCAACCCGTACATTGGTTTCCATTGATATTTTGGGTAATTTTGCTTTTTATAGCTATTTAGTTCTCATTATAAATAAATCAATTTTCTTTAAACTTAGATACCAATGATAACGGACCCATATGTGTCAAATCTAAATATGTTGAGTTAGTCAGTGAAGCCGTAGCTCCGGGAACATTCATTCTTACAGTTGAGGCCACAGATCTGGACGAAGGCGATAACGCTAAGCTTTATTACTTTTTGTCGGGTGATCTCGAGTCTCACTTTACAATTGATGATCAATTGGGACATTTGAAGACTAAGACTCCATTAGACAGAGAAAAGCAGGCGAGTTATCTGTTTGAAGTTCATATCAGCGATAATAAGCGAAGGGACTGGTCCTGCAAGAGTGAAATCGAAATATTATTGAGGTTATAATTACATCAATTTTCAAATATATTTATAGTTTAATTTATTTGAATCCAATTCTAAACTTGAAACCAATTTCTTTTACTTTGAACAGTGATGTTAACGATGAGGCGCCAAAGTTTTCAAATCCATATTATTCTGTTAATGTACCCGAAGACTCAAGCGTTGGAATAATAATCGGAAAAGTGACTGCAACTGATGCTGATCTTGGGGTCAATCGGAAAGTTCGTTATGCACTTTCTAGTAATATCGAAGAATTCGAAATCGATGAAAGAACTGGAATAATGCGTCTGTCTAAGCCTTTGGATAGAGAGATAAAAGCATTTTATAATCTAACCATTAAAGCTTATGATAGCGGCGCTGCACAACTTTTCTCAACTGCTAATTTCATTGTTAACGTTATGGATATCAATGATAACGCACCTGAATTCGAAATGCAAGCTTACACTGCAATTGTTGCAGAAAATGCTTTGATTGGGACGGAAGTGCTGAAAGTGTACGCCACCAGTAAAGACACGGGAATTAATGCTGAAATCAAATATCATATAATGAATGGCAATGAAAACGGAAGTTTTTCGATACATTCGAAGTCAGGAATTGTTTCTGTTGCGAAGTCTCTCGATTATGAAACAGTAAAAGAATATTTCATGACTATAAGGGCAGAAGACGGAGGTATTCCAACGCTTTCCAGTGAGGCTCACGTAACCATCCGATTAAGTGATGTCAATGATATCAGTCCTCAGTTTGTCCAACGATCTTATGATATAGTTATCAGAGAAGATGCTGTTATTGGCGATAGAATTATACAACTCGTAGCCATTGATTTGGATTCTTTAGAAAACGCTAATCTAACTTATTCTTTCACCGGCGGAAGTCTGACATATAAAGAATTCCAAATCGATTCAATCTCAGGCATAATAACAGTCGCTAAAAGTCTTGACCGTGAAATGATCTCATCTTATATTCTTGAGGCGGTTTGCAGTGATAATGGAATTCCAGATCCACTGTCGAGTTCTGTTTTAGTTAATATCGAAATTTCCGACTCTAATGACAATCCGCCTCTATTTGAGAAAACAAATTATTCGGTTTATGTTCAAGAGGGGCGACCAGTCGGCTATTCATTAATAAATTTCAATATATTAGACGCTGACAGTGCAGCCAATTCAGGACCATTTATTTTCAAGCTATTATCCGGTAATATAGACAACAGTTTTATTCTAGTCAACGAAGACGCTTCTCTCAGAACCAACACAGTGTTGAATCATTCAGTGAAGAGCAGCTTTTCTCTCAATATTCAAGTCTCTGACTCAGGGACTCCACCATTGCATTCGACAGCTTCAGTACAGGTTCTCATAACACAAGAACCACAAGTAGCGCCTCAATTGTCTTCTCTATCAGTTACTGTGAACTCATTGGAACAATTTCCTGGTGGTATCATTGGACAGGTCAGCGCTACTGATGACGACCCGTTCGATAAATTAAGTTATACCTTAACTGATGAAAGCGATAAACATTTATTCTCAATCGATTCAACGGATGGCACTTTAGTGGCTTTTCCCGGACTCGATGCTGGAAAATATAAAATCAATGTAACCGTTACTGACGGCAAATATAATACTTATGGATTTGTCGAACTCGAAGTCATTATGATTACTGAGGCTATGATTGAAAATAGTATTGTTGTCGAATTGAGATCTATTTCTGTTAAGGAATTCGTTACAAATTATAAGAAAGTTTTCATTAGAGTCATGAAAAATGTATTCAATGTTAGAATGAAAGACATCGTTATATTGAGTGTACAGCCGGCAGAACATAAGGTTTCGGATAATAGACTAAGAAGAAGTGATACCAATCTCGGAGATATAAGTGTATTGTTTACTGTCTCGCGAACTCGTGGCGGATATTTCTCTCGACAATGGCTTAAAGCAAAGATTCTTGAAAGTAAATCTGGAATTGAAAAACAATTGGGAATATTAATGGAAGACTTTATCATGAAGTCTGAGTGTCAACACATTGCTTGCAAACATGGCGAGTGTCGGGATGAGCTCATTATGAGTGAAAGTGATGTTATCTCTATCATAGGCAATAAGCTTAGCTTCGTTTCACCATTTCATGAGCATAGGTTTGGCTGTGCCTGTCATCCAGGTATGCATTCTTACATTCATATTAATACTTTCGGCTGAAATGAGTTCCGTTTTATTGTATAATTTACTGCCATTACTTACTTCTTGTCTTTGTATATACCTTATAATCAAAAGTTATGTACTGTATGTAGAATTGCACCCTATAGTGAATTACATCTGAATTACAGATCTATTCCAATAATACTGTGAACTCAATTATACTACTAATGTATAAATATTTATTAAAGTATATTTATAATAATTGAAAGGTTTTGGTGGAAAGTTATGCGAAGCCATAGTCAACGAATGTGCCAGAAATCCTTGTCCTTCGTTTAAGGAGTGTTTGCCTGTTTCTTCGCCATTGGGCTATCTCTGTCAGTGCCCTTTCGGAAAGTCTGGCCCAATATGTAATCAAAACGCAGAGACCTGTCACAGCAGTGATAGAGATGTTTCATTTTGTTACGAAGGTTTGTTTACACTTAATAATCCATTTATCAAAGTTCCTATTTCTCTGACAATTATTATTAATTTCAGAATTGAATCCGATTTCATTTCACGGGAATTCTTATGCCAGATATTCATTCACCAAAAAAGTCGAGAAAATATCACTACGTTTTAAGAGTCAACAATTGAGAGCTAATATTTTTACTCAAACAGGAGATAAATCTTATAATATACTTGAGGTAAATAAAACCTATCAAAGTATTTTAAATTTTTCACTAAAGTTGAGTACATTTATAACTTAAAATATAGTCTAATGAACATTCTGTATAGTTTTGAGTGAGTTTAGCAATAATTGTTAAACGATATAAACAATTGAAATGTTGATAAATATATTAAATCTATAATTACATTCAGATCGCTGGCGGTTATATTCAATATCGGTTTGATTGTGGAAATGGTGAAGGATTGATACGAGTTGAAAATCTTATCGTTAGTGATGGCAAATGGCATGAAATCTTAGTCGAAAGGAAGAGTAACACCGCATCGCTTACACTTGACAGAAAATACAGAGGCGGGGGATTTGCGCCTGGAATTACTGGATGTTTAGATCTTAACGCAGACCTTTTCTTCGGGGGATCTGTTAAACCCCGATCTAATGCCATCGGAGGCGAAGAAATAAGCCTCGGATTCATTGGATGTCTCGATAACATACTGCTTAATGGACATCAAATACCATTACATATGGCATCGACTTCTTCGGCAGCTCTCTTAAAAACCTTAGCAAATGTTGAGTTCAGTTGTAATTTCAAGCCAGACATCGGCGCCTGTAAGTCACAGCCCTGTCTCAATGGCGGCACATGTCATAACCTCATCAACGGCTCATATCATTGCGTATGTGTGGGACCAAAGTATAGAGGAATCAACTGTGAGATAGACATGAGTCCGTGCGATACACTTCCCTGTATGAACGGAGGTCTCTGCCGTCAAGACGAAGCTCTCTGCAAGAGCGGTGTCACCAACTGTTTCAAATGTGAATGCGGCCCAAGTTTTATTGGTCTCAACTGCGAAGTTCCGCGTTATTGTTCATCAAATTTGTGCCAAAACGGCGGTGTCTGTGAAGAGACCAATTTGGGCCCCAAATGTCACTGTCACGCCGGTTGGCACGGGCTCTACTGTCAATATGACATCGATGAGTGCCAACTGACAACTCCTGTCTGTCAGAGTCCTGCCACTTGTATTAATTTGCCCGGAATTTACCGCTGTCTCTGTCCTATTAATGCGACGGGAATTTCGTGTAACGGCGACGGACTCTACACAACAAACATACTTTCATCTCAACTGCATATCACATTCGATGAGATTGTAGGCATTCTAATAGCTATAGCTGTACTCGCATTGTCCGGTTTCGTACTTGCTTGTTGTTGGAAATGCAAACATAAATCTCGTAGTCATCGAATGCATAATAATAACAGAGATGTCAACGAACACTTACTTAAAGGTCAACCACACGATTACAGAAATGATGTTAACGTCGCTTCTAAGCGATTCTCTAAGATTAGTAACTTTGAGATGAGTAACAATCCATCCGCTCTCTTAGCTTTGCCTCAAAGGCCCACATCATATACTGAAACTTTAAATAATTTTGATTCCGTTCGTCCATATGGCAGCGCTGCCGATGGTTTAGAATCCATTCCATGCAATGATTTTATACAAAATTTTAAGAAAAACGCTCCCATTGCTAGTGTTTCCCCACAATTAATTGAGTCGAACAGCTCTAATCCAAAACCCGATACTAGAAAACAGCTTAAAATTCGAAATGGTATGAATTTTTTTATATACTGTATATAATCTTTGCCAGAACTCTTCAGTTCTGTCTAATCTTTTCATAATTAATACTAAACATAACTATAGATTGAATTTTGATTTCTTTCTTAAAACAGATGCCAAACCGTCACCTGTTTGTAAATCGTCATCAAATCAGAATAAAAGAGCTTCTTTTTGTGATTCAGATTCTAATGGTAAATCACTTTTATACTAAAATTGTATTTTTAAAAATCTTTCACATGTTTCGGTGGTTTGGTCTTTCATATTAACGAATTAATTTATTTTTCAGTTTTCAATGAAGAGCAGTCGAGCTCATTAACTAACTCTAACAACGCTGAAGGTATTCCTTATTAATTTGCATGCGTTTAACATTCTCAGCACTAAAATAGTTAAATCTTTAAACCGTTGAATTTGTGTTAAGGTTATCACTGGGACTGTTCCGATTGGGCTGTTTCTGATAACAATAAGCCGATCGCTAATCTCTTAGAAGTATCAGTTAATGAAATACGTGATTCAGAATCCAATTCTGATAATAGTCAAATCGAGCTTTCAGTTAATGATCCTCAAGAAAGAGCTTTTGACAATCATGAGCACAGTCATGAACACTCGCCTTTACTAGCTCTTAACGACGAGTTGAATGAAATCGAATTCGCCGATAAGAGTGAGCCCTCATCACCACAAAAGTATCTCGACTTATATCTTCCTAAACTTACTGATAATGAGTGGATGAACAATAATAAGAGAAAGAATATTCTCACTTATGCTTCTGATATCGATTCAGTCAATGCCAACATCAATGATGACAATATGTCTGTGTCTGTGCTTAACTTTTCTGCTGATGATTGTAATAATGTGTGCGATATAGAAGACAGTGAATGTGATGATTACGACGACTCTAATCAACAATCGACTTATGTGTAATCCAATTGACATCAAAATATTTATTTACAATTATACTAATTAAGTGAACGCCTGAAGTGAATATTTTTCGATTCAATCAAAAAATAAAATTTTTAAATATATAAGTTTTATCAGTGAATGCATTATTTGTTTTGTACATATTTCTTAATCATAGTCTTTCTTAATATACATCCAAAAAACAAATTTTTACCGAAATAGTCTCTTTTTGATAAAGCATTATATGACTTATTGCTTATTCGATATTTATTATTAGTGAAAATGTGTTGTTTTTAGAATTTTTGAAATTTTATTTGTCTATCAAAAAAATCATTGACTGTATTATTATTGTAAAGATATTTATCAAACAGAATGCAATTTTAAATTCAAAATCCACTTTTTACTGCCATATTTTTAAATAAATGTAATTTTTAATTTGTATAGCATTTTAAGTAATATAAGCGAATCAAATATTAAAATAAATTGAATCAATTTTGAGTAAATTAAACTTTTTTATTAATTTAAATTCTTATTAAAAGTTTTCTTTGAAGCATAGATTTTACAGTAATGCAGAAAAACAGTACCGAAAGCTTGAATTAATAATTACCAGATAATCACCGGTATATAAACTTATATAAGTTGTGATAAACAGGATATCGTGGCTACAAAACAAATATAGCGCATAATTGTTAGATACACACAGTGTATATTAGATTTCCTTTTCCATTGAATTAAGCTATGATTGTACTCAATCCCAAAATACCACTTTTCTATTTGTCTGATAATCTCTAAAGCTTTTGTCACAAACATACTAAACTCACATCTTGTCATCGGTTGTCATTTATTAGTTTACAGCGAAATGTTGTCAATTCTTTTAAGAATAATTATTTAACTTTTCGGTTAATAAACAATGCAATACTGAAGCTGAATATCACTTTATTTAAAGATCAATAAAAATTTCAAGCATTTGAGGGGCTTTTAATAGGTCTCTTTACTCATAGAACAGGACCACCAAAATTTCTATCAATAGCTTTAATCATTTTATATAGAATTTTAGATTTCAATCAATTACAACAATATATATCTTTAGCAAAACTTTAAAAAAGGAATAATTCACGGAATTTGAGTATAAATTATAATAAAATTTATGCAGCAATAAAGTAGTTGGAAGTTTATTTTGAATATTTTGATTTACTGTCATAAACAGCTTTAACATAATTATATTTTTACAGCTATTTATATAGTAATAAATGAATTTTATTTTAATCATCCAAATGCTCTCAAAATGAAATTCAAATGCATTATAACTGTACTCAATTGATAGATA
>JAQGCH010001136.1:0-17183 GCA_034699485.1 Nanhermannia elegantula | reverse complement strand
TTCCTTTCCCATCAACCTATTTGTGTGGTCGCGTTTTCTGCACTTTCTGATCTTACAACTAATGTCGAAAATGATTTGAGATTATTCTTAAGAAAAATCGAACCTCGAATTTAAAGAACTGTATGAATATATGTAATACTTCTCAATAATTAGTTTGTAATATCTGTTAATAATACAATAAAAATGTACTTTAAACTTACTCTTTAAATGTTTACTAATTTAGGGGTACGCGAAAAGGTTTGAGACCCTTAAGGGGTACAGTCAATGCAAAAGTCTGGGAACCGCTGCAGTATATGACTGTTTACAAAAGCGCGATCTTTCCCATAGTAAAGCATTAGTATCGGTAGTTCTCCGTCGGTAACTTGGCCACTGGACACAGACCTTTGTGGTCATTTTATCAGTTCTCAGGGACGCTGATTATGAGTATGAAATCAGTTTTTTGATAGCTCTTACCGTTTTCGAGATCTATTTGGCGACGGACTGACGGACGGACAGACAAACAGACAGACAGACAGAGCAAATCTATAAGCGCTCATTTTTGATCAAAGCTAAAAATAACAGATAAGTGTTTAGTATTTAGAAATTTAATTAATTAGACATAAATTAATAAATTTTATGGCAAATGAGAGAATTCTTTAAAATCAATGACAATTTATATTATTGACAAAAACGTTGTCTTCATTCGCAATATCACTCAA
Source organism: Nanhermannia elegantula (assembly GCA_034699485.1). Taxonomy (NCBI): domain Eukaryota; kingdom Metazoa; phylum Arthropoda; class Arachnida; order Sarcoptiformes; family Nanhermanniidae; genus Nanhermannia; species Nanhermannia elegantula. The sequence goes on along the minus strand of JAQGCH010001136.1, from coordinate 16,485 downwards.
TATTATAATTAGTTTATAATTAATAAGTTTAGAGTAAAGTAAAGTATATATCGAACAATTATTTAATAGAATAAAAGAAAAAATTGATTTAAAGTCTTAGTGTTTTAGTTAATGACAAATCATATTATTTTAAACATTTTTATGTGAAAAGTAATATTCTTATTACTATTTAATAAGGAATTTAATCTCTAATTAATAAATTGTTTGGCATAAGAGAACCGATAGATTTTAAGCGGTGTCTAAATTGAGTCTTAGGTTTAATTAAAGCAAGTTTTATGAGTTCAACAGTCGTTTTGGGCGTTATATTCACTCTTGTGTTGAAATTAATTGATTTAATTTCATGACAATTATGAATAACATCACAAAACACCTGAATCTGTGTCATAATTGAAATCAAATGAATTCACTTTTATTTCAATTGTCTTTCATTTTTTCAATTTTGACAAAGAATGCAATCCATTGTCTGTTAGTTCGCATTCAGTCATAATATCTAAACATTTAAGTTGTGGTAAATATTTGTCGATATCTATAAAGAAGTTGTCATTTATTTTCTTGTAATATAACTTCAAATGAGTTATTTTGAGCTCATTTTGTGGTGAATTACATAACAGTTCCTTATAATTGCTTTTTGTGTTCGTCTTCTTCCATATCATTCTCGAGACATAAGTCCAAACATTTTAATCGCTTATAAGAAGACATTGTGTTAAATATACGGCAAAGAAGTGTTGCATTTTCTGAATCCAGTTTCACTTCAAATCTCTTTAATTGTTTAAATTGAGTGCCAATTGTTTTCATGTTTGTGATCAATAAATCATTATTTTCTTGACTTAACTCAAAAGTAAGACTCAATTCTTTCAAACCTTTCAAAGCGAGTGTTTCTCTCAGTATTGTATTAACTGAACGAAAGGATTCAAAGGAAACACTTTTTAAAGTGTTTTTATATTTATTAATAAATATTTTAAGTTTTTCGATGTCTTCTTCTCTGTAATAAATGTCAAATTTCTTGAGTTTTGGCACTAATTGTGAATCATTTTCACAATTTTGGTCACTTAATGGAGACAAACCATCGAAATATTAAGTTATAATGAATTTTGTATTAATAAAAATAAACTTTTGAAATACTATCCATGCCCTGTATGTGATTCTTTTTCATCCTTTCAATAGTTTAAAAAGTTTTTATATAATTCTGTAAAATGATAAAAATATTATACAGTATTATATTCACAAAGTCTTAATTTTAATGTTCACAATGTTATAGTCAGCCCAAGTTTGCTGTCATCTGTATCACCACATATTAAAGTTGCATTTAATTGATAAAAGTTATTAAAGTTTGTGAACCAAAAGTATATTTTATTTAAAGTTGAAATTTATTTATTTTATATTGAATGTGACTGAAGTGTCATTAAAGTGTCCACAGTTTTGCACATCGGTCTCATTCATGTAAAACACTTTTAAGCCATAAATGTATTAACTGTTACATAAAGTCTCAAAAATTAATCGAATAAACAAAGGCTTCGTTTAAAATGAATTTAATTTTCACACAAATTGTTCATAACTTTCAATACAATGAGCTATAAATCAATTTCTATTTGTGTCTATTCTTCTGGTTCTTCACATCTTCTGAGCGGCAAATGAACAACATCTATAACAAGCGGATCAGTCTTTGAGCGTCTCTTTTGTCTGATTCCATCCCTGATCTCATTGAATCCCAAGAAATTGCAAAAGTGCTCATTATTTTGGACCAAACGTACGAACTGTTCCGTAATATGAAAAGTATGTCTGATCTGTTCCACAGGATTCGGTTCAAACATTAATTCATTGATCATTTGCGCCAATTTGGAGACCGACTCCTCCAACAGTCTTCTGATGTGCAAATAGTTGGCCGAACGGATCAATTGAATTATGTTATAACGAGACGTATCCAAGAAGTCTCGATCCCATGCGTCAGCTCTACTGTCAAATGAATAACGCAAAGCATGCAGTCTGTCATCCATTTGGTTGTTGTTCATCCACCACAACATTCTCCTCAGTATCTCATGTCCTATATTGAGCTGAATCGGATTCGGATCGTTTGGATTCATGTTTGACTCGATTAAAGGCTGAAAAACTTGTGAAACCCGTAACAGATCTGAATCACAATAAAAAGTATATCCGTCTGAACTCAAGATAGGAATCCTTCTTCTGTTCTGAGCCATGACTTGTGTTCACACCAAGAAATACAATACAATCACTTCTAAAGATAATACAATATGTATGAAAACGACAAATCTCTGATCTTTTAGAAATAAATGGATTTCAAATTTTTAATAATGAATTTTTAGATGTTTATAAAGTCATTGTTGAAAAACTTGTATCAATTCAAACAATACTAAACGCACGCATTATTGCCTTTTCCTTATATTAAGTAAAGTTAACGTATTTTTAACAAATCAAAAAGTAATACTAATATTTTAAAAGTAATTCTTTCACAAATTGATTCATTAATTTGAAGTCAGAATACAGTAAATGAAAAATTAGTTCACCGTTTCATAAAAATTGAGAAAACAAAAAATGAACGTTAAAACTAATAAAACGAGTCAAAGAATTAATAATACTCTTATATTAGAGGAATATGAGGTTTTAACAAAGAATCTTAACACTAATGATAACAGGGATGCAAACAACAGAAGAAATGCCAACAGAATAACCATTTTTGAACAGCACTTTAAATTCATCTGTATTTTTGGTGAAGAAACAAAAGATATTATAATTGTTACTAAACAGGGTTTTTTATGCTTTTGGTCCCAACAAAACCGGATGTCTTGGCTTTGGAGAGAGTGGACCTGTCAGTAAACCAAAAGAAGCTAAAGAGTTATCCAATAAACAAATTATTTATATCAGCTGTGGTTTAGATTTTGTGATCGCTTTAACAAATGCGGGTAAATGTTATCCGTGGGGTAGTAATAGTTGCGGTCAATTAGAAACTGACTCTTAAGATAGCGATAGTCCACCGAAAATGATAACCTCTTTATCAGACACTAAAATTTCTTGTGGTCATAAACACTGTCTTGTATTAACAGAATCGGGAGAAGTCTTTGGTTTCGGTCATAATATTTATAGAGAAATTGGTTGTAATAATAGAGTAAATCAATAGAAACCAATCAAAAGTGTTGGCTTTGATTCCTTTAAAGTTAAAGATATCTCTTGTGGTTCTCATCATTCATTAGCCCTCACAGAGGATGGACATCTCTTCAGAGGACAGTTAGGAATCGATAATAATAATCAAATGATTCCAAGAAAAGTCAAAATGAAAGAAGAAAATCGAGAAATTCTTATCAAAAAAATAATTTGCGGCAAAAATGACAGTTTAGTGCTATCAAGAGTTGGAGTCATTTATACGTTTGGATGCAATGATTCCGGGCAAATAGGAAGTGGAATTTCAAGCGACCATTTGCTACCTTTTAAGATATACAACAAATATACGTTCATTTCTATCGGATCTCATCATTCAAGTAATTTTTCTATCGTCTTATAAGAGAAGGGATTCTGTTATGTTTGGGGAGAATATGAAAAAGAATCGGAAATTGAATCGGGAACTCAATTAATTAAAACTCCGAGAGAAACAAAATACAAAAGTATTGATCAGATATTCGGCAAACACCCAAAAATACAGTTGACTTATAAATCAATATTTACTACTAATCCTATTGTACCTCAAGAAAGACAACGTCAGAGAGCAATCGATTTAGCGCTTCAGGGTTTGGATTAAATTACTATTTATTTAATTCACTTGACTCTAACATTAATTTGAAAAATCATCGAAAACTTATTTGACTTATTTTTTAAAGAAATGATTTAAAATCTGAAAAAATAGAAATTAAATTTTCACATTCAATGGGTTTGATTAACTTTATTACATATTAAACAATACAGATATCGATCGATTTCACCTCGAAATCAATATCACATAAAATTACACTAGAAATGTAATTCACAAAAATTTCTTTTAATACAAATTTTAAGTAAAGTATTGTCTGCGATATAAAGTAGATTTGATGACAATATCATTATGTAATTGAAAAATACACTGTATTTCTCATTCAATTCAAGTTAAGATAAAGTTTCAAAACCTGTATTTATGTTCAGATCATTATTAAAAAGTTAATGAAAAATATCACCAAAATCTACTTTTGCCTAATTTTCATTTTGAACTGTAATCGTGTACTGTATTGTAGTGTACTTTACATATATTTTATGCCCCAAAAGTGTATGTCATTAATCATTACATAATAAACTGTACAAAATTATAAATTGAAAGCTAATCAATCAAATTATTTGTCGCATAATTAGATTTTTCTGCATAAGTATTTCACTCGACAGGAAATAAGTGCTAAAACTTTCAGTTAACACAATATAATTATTATGTAATTATTATTAGACAGAAATGAATTATTTTTATACAAGAGTTAACTCTCGATTCATGTCATGTTATAATTGTATATAATTTTATTGAAATAAAATTTAAACCTTTTGTTTCGTCATTTTGTGTATATATATGAGTCTATAATTAAACTATAAAAATGACAAAAAGATTGTTTTACTGCATAATTAGTGATAGATTAATGAAATACAGTATAAGTTTCAAATAATTTTTGAGATACAATGAATTCTTGAATGAATAGATTAAAAGACTAAGAAATGGTGAGAATAGTTGACAAAAAAAATAAAATCTTTTTCATAAGACAATGATTTGGCTTAAAAGTGATATTTAGGCAGCAATTTATTGGTCCACATGTGAAGAGAAGTATAAAAAATAAACAGAACTACACGAAACAGAAACTACACGAAACAGAAATCATAGTTTGAGACTAAAAGTAGTGAATCATTACTGTATGGTCTGATATGTGCGTCTCTAATGATAATATAATGATGTCTTTGAAAGCAATGGCACAAACTTTTTACAACTATTAAAAACAAAGTAGTTATGCATTAATAAACCGGGATTTGAAGTGCATTTTCTTGAAATATCATTAATAAAATATATCATATATTAAGGACTAGAGCCTATGCATGAAGTATTCTTATGAGTTATTTATTTTTCATATAATTATGCCTTTAATCCGAAATTTCATTTTCGGTAATCATAAAAAGCTAATTCTGGACTATATTTGGTTCAAAATTTCGCATAAATTATGTAATATTCGTATATCTAAATAGATGTCCACATTTGAGCATATCTTAAGGTTTTTAAGATATCTCAACCATATTCGGAATATTTAAAGCAATTGTTTTTAATTATTTCCTCTAAAAAACCCTTAAATAGTTCTCAATACTAATCCCTAATTCATTAATATCTAAACATCAGAAATATAGTCATAAAAAGTAACTAATATTCAGGATTTCTATGCCATCGGTGTTGAGCTCTTATGCAGATTGTTATCATCATTATTATTATCATGATTTGTGGCACATTTCACTTTAGAATAAATCTTTAGGAACTCTGATTCCTGTTTCTCAGGCGAAGAAGAAGTGGATGTGTTCTGCGACTGATTAGCAGTTTCTTCTTGTAATTTAATTTTTAATTGTTGTTCTTCAAGGCGTCGCTCGAGGCTTGACCTGCGGCTCAGCTTTTCTGCTTCAAACTCTTTCTTCTTTGCCGAGTCTTTGCGTTTGGCCATCACTTTCTCGAGTTCGTTCTTCGTGTCCAAAACATTTTTACCACTTTAATAGACAACAAAAAAAAAGATTAAGTTATTGAAAATGATTAGAAAGTATGATAACAGATAACAATTAGATTCCGGAAGAGCTTAACATTTATTTCACTGTAGATATGAAACTGGTCTTCAAATGCATACAATAGTTTAAATCTCAGAATAATTTTAGACCTTTTTAGTGTTGAGATAAACTTCAAAACTTGTAATTATGATAAAGAGTTTTTCTTTCTTTGAAGTGTAATTTTCATAAAAAGTTTTGTCGACTATAACATAATTACAACACTTTCTTAAGATAATTGAAGCGAAAAACTGATGATTTCATTGGTCATTATTTAGCTTTGCTATCAATCAAAATGTATTTTGATTAAAATTCAACAAAAAGCGATACGAAATGAATGCTTGAATTACTTATATTTTGATTGATTACATATTTTAATTATGTATTTTGTGCACAAATATATATTGAAATGGTTGTGAACAGAATCTTAATTTTGTTTCGCAATGTTTTTCTTTGAATATATTTTCTTCAAAACTATTAAATTGTGATTTTTCAACAGTATATTAAAGAAACTAAACTAAAAGCAAATATTAGAAAACCGTATTCTAAGCATATTTTCTGTGTGAATAAACTTAAAATTTTTTCAACTAAAGAATTACTGTATTATTAAAGGATTTAAAAACTCTATTCAACTACAGGTATACAGTATTTCAAAGTTAAATCAAATGAGAAAATAAATGAATGACTTGAATGATGAGAAAAGGAATTTAATAGCTTTTCAATGAGAATATAGTTTGCTTTTTATGATGGAAGAGATTTTGATTACTTATTAAACTAGTATTTTATAAAATGCTTTTACAATAAATGAAATACAATGTTAAAGATTCACAAACATAGAGAAGATAAACAAAATACTAGCTCTGCATATAATCAAATGTTTAGACAGACTATTGAACAATTTCAGCACAATATAAGTGCTCTTAAACAAGTACTCAATAACTTTGAAAAAAATATCGGATAAATAGCAAAACAGAAAAACAAAACTCTATGAATAGGAAGAAAAACGTTTTTTTATTTTTCTCAAACATGACAAATGATTTGAAACTAAAATAGACCCAAACCTTAAACCTAAATAATAACAGTAATAATAGTGTAAAAGAGAATAATTATAATAATAGTAATAAAAATTTAAAATTTCATACACTTTTTGGTTCCAAAGCATTTCTTTATGTAAATTCTTTCGCTCATTAGACTCAATGCAAGGATTGCTTGGTTTTCGTGGTATAACCAGCCCTTCGTCGTCAAAGTGTGGCAAAGAATTACTATTATTCTTATTCGGTGAACCACTTCTCACTTGTCTTGTTGAAGATGTAGTCTTTATGCTATTGTTATTTTTATTGGTCTCGTCCTCGTTATAGTCTGGTTCGGGTATCATTTTTATTATCAAATTATTTATATTTATGTTAAAACTTATTATCTGTTTCAATATTGAGTTTTAAATTGTGTTAACAATGATTTCCTTCTCTCAGGATGTGATGCTTTTTCTCAGTAAATATTCAATGATATGCAAAGTTCTTACTGATAATGATCTCAAAGTAAAGTTTTCTGAAATGCAAAAAATTATTTTTTAGTCAAATGTTATGATTAATGCGCTTAAAGCGCGAATATTTTAATTTAATCGTTTTAAAAGTGCTTAAAACTTGTTTATCATTAATAAATGCTTTTTCTCAGATAATTATTAACATAATTATTACTCTTATTTAAAGGGTTAAGAGGAAAAACTTTTTAGACTAGACTTTAATTATATGATAGAAACGTTTACTTCGCTATAATTTTTAATATCACATAAATTATAACCTTTTGGTAATAAAAAGCAATTTTTGAATATAAAAATTAATTCAAGAGATTATTCTTCATTTAGCTTTAAAATAAGATTCAATACAATAATAATTAATAACGAATTCATTGAAAACGTGTGTACACACTCGATAAGTATGAGCAACAAGTAGTAAATGTTAAATACTTGATATGTGCTTAATATAGTCACGTATTTAAAGCGCATAAATTGTTGCATTTAATAAGATTTAATTCCGAACATGCCATACATTATATCCTATCAATAATTACTTCCAATTAATTCATTGAAGTGTACGGTAATCAAAATGTTTCGTTAATCAACAGATAAAACTTTCTTAAAAATATCGAAAACTTTAACTTTTTTATTTGGTATAAACTTATTGAGAAAAAAATTCAATTTCATGGTTTGAGAAATTTTGTCCTAAAATTTAATTATTAAAAATTGATAAAATCGGATCTCTGTCTGAAGAGATAAGACTCCAAAAAATGCACTCAACTATAAAATAACGTTAACTTCTATTGGGAAAGAATTTTAACTTTATATACAAAACGCAAAACTCAATCGCGAGAAAAGCGCTGATTTGTTATCAAATCCTAATACAGGTATTTCATAAGAAATAACAAAAAATGAAATAAAAATTTTCCAATTTTCACATGAGTGAGCTTTTAAGATATTAAATCAAAATAAGACGACATAAAGTGATATCTAACATAACAAAAATAGTGTGATATCATTATTACTTGTGATAATATGGGAGTTATTTTTCACCCCAACTCAGATATAACTTATTTGAGATAATTCTCATAGAACTCGATAGCATTTGATAGCACCCGGAATCCAATTATTATAATAAGTAGGAGTTATATATACGACTCATATCATAAACTTATGAAAATCTTCTCATGACATAACATTATTTAAGTAAATATTTATATTTCAGGCTTCCCTTACTCTCCAGCAAAATATACAACTCATATAACATACCATACAAGCAATGACTACAAGCAGTCATAGGATATAAATAAAAGAGACCTAACCTTCAAAACTCTATTACAAAAGAAAAATTTGCATTAAAGTAACATTTATTTCAAGCTTAGCTTTGACTGCATTTTCGACTATAAAATAAATCAATAAAAGCTTTTGACTAAACTTTTTGGTGACTCAACAGAATTATTCCGAGACTAACAATAATAAGTACTAAGCGTTGAATAATAATTAAATAAATATGATATAAGACAGTCATGACTGTGAAATTAAAATTACGTAAATATTATATTTTTCAATTTAATAATCAATCGGCAAAAAGCAGGATATGATGTCTGTTGAAAAGCTCATGTGTTTTGAAGCATCAAAACTGGTATAAACTTAACCACTGATTATAGCACTAAGAACTAAATACATTTTCGCATTCAATGAATACACACAATAAAAATAATTGGAAAACATGCACAGTATATAAAACTAAACTAAATTGTATTTTAAAAAAGCTATTATTCATTAATACAATCAATTGATCAATTCATTGGCCCATTAAGTCGTGACTATTGCTAAATAAAGTTAGTTTTTTGCATAAAACAATTGATTGCTTGAGATAAAGATATTATGCATTTAAAACTAATTCCTGATAACATTTATGACTTATTTTAATTATTATTTATTGATCACTACATGTCAAGGAAGAGCTTTATAATAGTTATGCACAATATCTATGTAATGATAATTCAAACTATGACTTTAGTCCTTTGGGAAAAGTTTTCAATTTTATATGAAAGGAATCTTTTTTAGGTCGATATCTTTAGAGCTATTTTCATCCTTATATGTATTGACTTTTTTGTCTGTCCATCTGTTATACTATGGGTTGAGTTGACTTAAGGCCTCATATTTTCATTTATTAAAAGGGAAACATTTTTATACACTTTTTTATATATCCGTCGCTATGAAGGCATCATAAAAATGCTAAAAAAATTTAAGGCTTAATATTTTTCAATAAAAATTCAAATTTTTTATGCAATTTTAAGGCTAAGCTCAAAATCTATGCTTAAAAGCTATGAAAATACTCAGAAAATGTATTATTAAATGATATGAAAAAACTTCATATTCTGATAATTTATTGAAATATAAGTTATTAAAAGGGATTTGACTTTCATATAAAAAATATTTACACAAAGATCTTATTTATGGGTTTCTTCCGTTTGAAATGTCAAACATAAGTAATTGAATATAAAATAGACTTAAGTATACGGTAAACAAGTAATTAATCCCTATATAGTATATCAACTAATAAAACGATAAAATAAAGAAAATGTTACATTCCTTTCATATTATAACAAATTATTTCTTTGCTAACAATAAAACTTTTGTTATATAATAAAACTTTTGTTATATAATAATCTTTTTTTCTCCTAAGAGTTAATACAACAGTAACTGCAGTAATAGTTAGAGTTCATGAACGAACTGAAAGTTGCGGATAAATATTTCGTCTAAAAAGTGGTAGCTTTTTGTGACCCGAATGTGTCAGTCATTCAAATAAAAGTTTTACATAATTTTCAAATATTTGTGTCTATAGAGGAATCTGTGGTTCAGTTTATGGGATATTTTTTTCTCTCACTTCAAGTTTCTCTATAAAGAGTTTATTTAGATATAAATCAAGTTTTGAGAAAACTTTTTATTATTGTTTTGACTAAAAATAAATCTTAAAATAAGATAATTTTTTTGATTAACTTTTTTTGAGGAAAATTAATTTTTTTTGAGTGAATCGCGTTTTGGAAATAAGATTAAGTCTTATTTTCTAAAATTTTAACCAAATTATTAGGTCATAAATGAAATTTTCAATAAAAAAATTGTTTGCGTTTCACATTATTTGTTATGTAAAAAAAAGTTTTTGGGTTTCATTCAAAAAATGTAATTGAGATCTAATAATGAATTATTTCCTTATTATTAAGTTATGAAAAATAAATTGTATGCTCAAAGTCGTGACTTTGATAGAATTAATTTCGCCATAAATTTTGTTTATAATTAATTAATAGCTTTTGATAAGAAGTGGATAATAAGGTCTTTATATTGTTAGACAATTAAGGCTTAAGTACTTGTGTTCAGTAATTAACACAGATTTTAAACCAAACAATAATTAGTTAACCCTTAAAGTCATGCAAACCATTCATTAATTATTAGATTAAATAATTTCGCAATTATTAAGAAAAGGAAAGCAAAAAACTTTACATTGATTTAAAGCACTTTTTGATCAAAAATTTTAATTATAAGCAAAAAATTAAAACACTTTAAGGTATTTAAAAAATTGCATTTAAAACATACCTTTGTCTGAAGGACTACAGAAATCACAAAAATATAAAACTAAATGTATTTATGTATAAAACAATCACAAAAATACTTTTATATAAACATCTTATTTGTCGACAAAATATTAATTTAATTAATAAATTGATATTTTTGAAAAAATAACAACAAATACACTGAAAACTCAAATGTTATTTACTACTGAACACAATAACACTGTTCAGAAATAATAGCAAAATAGAGTGCAGTAAAAACAGTACACTTTTTATTACAGATAAATCAAACCCTGAAATGTGTTTCTGCGCTACAGTTCGAGCAATTCATATGAGACTGATATGAGAGTCAAAGTTAAAGTCACTGTTTTTACACATTCGCCGAGCAATGACGCGAACAGATTCTGCGCTTAACTTATTTCTACACTGTATTAAAGCCCACAGAATATTGTTTTGTATGGTTTAAGAGTGTGTGGAGAGGAATAGAAATTGTCTGAACTTTTATTTTGTTTGTAAAACTGCAATAAAAAACTGGTTTTTCAGTTCTGATTCACTAAACCTTTTTTAAGCAATTAAGTGAAGCCTTTTTTGTAGTTGTAGAGAGTTTTTAATAATTTATTTACTTTAGAAAACTTTATTTAATGTCTCTTTTTTACACATCAGCTAAATTAGGATTTTATGCAATATAACCACCGAATGCAAAAACGTAGGTTTAGGTTAAAAATGCCAAAAACCCACTAAAACTTAAAGTCAAACACTTATAGCATTAGTTTAAAGAGTTTTTTCAACACTTGCATAAAGTTTTTTGTATACCATTTGACTCAATAGTTAATGAATTACACAGTTATTAATTATTGACTTCAGAAATAAATGGTTAAAAATTATTTTTTATTAAGTTGTTTGCTATTTATAATTATTCGGTTTAATCTGTTTATAATGATTATAATTTATGACTTATATTTAGATTAATGACACTCTTATAAGACTAGGATTTGCAAAAAGTCTTGCTTTAGTCGATTGTCATTATCATTATCTACACTAATGTCTAATAAACTCATTCAGTTTTAATATAACTGCATATTTCAGTAGTCATGCCATGAACTCAATTAAATAAATTTTTAAAATAATAAAAACTCAGAGAAAAACAAAATAATTTGAATAGTATATTAAGTTATAGGTATTTAAGTTATAGGTATTTGTTTTTGGACTATAAGTTCTAGATCTAGATTAAAATTTTCTGTTTATTTAAACTTTAATTACATAAACAATTTGTAGAATTGCTCTATAATTAGTTATAATTAGCTTTTAGGCCATAGTTTCGTGTAATTCAAAGCAGGAAAATGTGGTAATTGAGTGATAACTTTGAAAACGTTATACAAATAAAGATAAAGACACGAAAACTTGTGCTTATTTTTGCGAATTTTAAAACAAAACATTTGTCAGTAAAAATCGTCGAATTATACGCCGTTTGAAAAATGATAGCTTTAAGTCTGTTTGAAAGCGGATTTTCCATTCATCACAAGAAAAGGCATTACTTGTTCAGCTCTGAAAAATTCCTGAAAGAATTAGCTCTCACTGTGTTTTGTTTGTAAGGGATTTAAATAAAATCCAGGGCTTTATGAATTTGAATCGTAAATAAGATTTATTACAACTCTCTTTCTAAAGGCACTTAAATATAAATTAGACTTCAATGCAATGTCTAATAAAGTCAGTAATAGTTATCCGTTCAAAATACTCTTTTAGGGCCATTCCTGTACTGATAGGTTAATGGAATTATTATTTATAAGAAATGTGCCAAAAAGAAAGGCCTCGTGAAGTCCAAGATTGACAGCAGACCTCATACTATTAGGATTAATGTACTACTTATTCATTTAAAATCGAGAATTTTTTTATAGCATAAAAGATTGATTAGTCGACTATAACTGTAACTTAACTTATATCTCGTTCATTATCAAAGTTAAAAATTGTTGAGATTTTTTTAAACCAAAGAATAAATTATTATTAATTATCGATTTGTTTAGATTTTGTCAAATGATTAATATATTGAAAAGAGAGATAAAACCTTAAAATAAAACTAATAGACAATTGTGAGCATGCTTTTTACCAATTAAACGTGTTATTTAATAAGTCATGTTCTATTAGTTGAATACGGGGTTCAAAATAGCACATAATTAATCAAAATTTCTCCATTACTTTTATCTCATTTTTATTGACTTTCATAAATGCATAATCAAATGTGTTATAAATGTAAATATTTTAATCGTTTTATATTAAATCATTTGCCACTCAATAAAGTTTTATGAATTATTCATAAATTATAGCATAGATTTATTATATATATATTTTTTTATTAATTTAATTCATGTTTCAGTTTCAAAACTGATGAACTGTATTATACAGTATTTTCTTAAAGGATTTTCTTAAAGGATTTTCTTAAAATCAATTTTCAATTCTCTCTTATTCAATTAATATACCGGTACTTTTATGAATAGAGCGATTGCTTAAGGCTTATCTCAAATTAAAATTTTAAAATTAGAAAAGACAACTTTTATGCTCCAGTGCTTTATTGTGTCCAAACTATAATGACTCTATTTAATTAAGAAGATTACTGAAAACTATGGGAATTTGATACACCTTTTCATAAAAAGTGATTTATAATGTGGTTCAACTTTGTACGCGTTTAGCTCTCAATGCATATTAACTTATTTAATAGTGATGGGCGAAAATTTCTCGTTTTGACAAAATAGACACAACAATAGCATTTATATAAGATTCGTGTTTAGCTTCAAACTATTTATTACATGAACTTTAAATGATGTTTTGGGAAATCTCAAAATACAATCCTTACCAGTTTGTATCGTGTATTTTAATAGCCTTAAAAACTATCATAAGCTCAGCATATGCCTAAACTAAGTTATTATGAAAGTTGCTATTATTATAATAAATCAGTCATGCATTCAAATAAGCGTCAATTTTTTTCAGAGATTTGTTAAAAATGTTTATTATAGTAAATATCATACAATTTTTTAACAAAATGACAAAAAAGTATAATAATATTAATTGTGGAATAAGGTTATAGAGCGTGGTATTAACAAAATAACAGTATTTTATTGAAAGGAAAGACGAAATAAGGACATCGTTTTATACAAGTTATAGCATTAAAATAAAATTATTTTCTTGACTATTAATAAAATGGGTTTTGTTTTTTGTCATTTTATATGATCTATAAAAATAGGACCACTTTTTGGATTATGATAAGTCTCATACATACTAAATTTTTAAACGTATTCAAATGCAGGTTAATGGTCACTAAAATTTATTTTTAAATTCCTGATATTTTTTTCATGATATCAAAAATATATTTATATAAAACTGTTTTAGTTTTGATATTACAATAAACAGATTTCTTTTTTCTCTCCGATGAAAGTACGCAAAAGTAACGCCTGAATTACTTTAACAGTTTTCATTATTTTACGTGTGTGTGTGTGTGTGTGTGTGTGTGTGTGTCTGTGTGTGTGCGTGTGTGTGATGGGTTTGGATGTCATTTAGAAAAAATGATTACAATATTAAATAAGTTTATTTAACAATCAATTGTATTCAGCCTTTTAGCATACTTTCAAACTTTCAATATATTTTGACACACATTCTATCAATTGTTTTAAATTTGAAAAAATAAGATTCAAACTATTAGTTAAAGGCATTTAGTTTAAAACAATAGTATCTAAATATAATCTGATTATGAAAAAATAAAGTCTCTTATTAAATTAGAATTTAACTATTTTATTAAACATAATCAAATGAGCCGACACTTGTACTTATTTATATACTTCATCAAAATGATTAACTCGTTTGAACATAAAAATAAACTTAAAGTAATTCATTATTATAATAACACATTTCATTTGATAATAGTTTCAAATATAGTTTCACATACCGTATGCGCCAATGGAAAAGTAGTATAGAAAGCATATTTTGATTGAATGCAATTAACAGATGGTTTACAAATAACACAACACTTTTGGCTACCAATTAATTTTTAGATTCTTCGTAAATCCGATTAAACCATTATTATTCTCTTATAACATAAATCACTTTAAGCTTTGAGGACCCGGTCTGGCCATTAGGACCGCATACTTTGGTTACAAGGATATATATTTTAGAAAAACAGTTATTTCTTGGAAAGTATTGACATAATTATTTGGTAAACAATCTCATGATATTTATTTAATAAGGCTATGAATCATAAGATAAATCTATTTTATTTATTTCCTTAAGCAACAGGATCTGAAAAAATTATATGGGCGAATAAGACTATCCGATTGTCAAAGCATTCTCTGAATATTTTACTGATTAGCAAATAATTCACTTAAAATATTGCAACGCTCTAATCGTTAGTTTAACATAAGTTGTTATAGAATACGTTTCTCAGATTAGAGTATATTTGGATTATTTTAGAATCTGTGGTCGCAATTCTCAATTATATAGATTAAAAAGTAGGTCTACTGGTTATATACAGACATTTCTGTAAATATTTCATTTTCAAAAAACATTTCAAACAACATCTGAATAACAAATTTTATGTTAAAGTGCTATAACTAATAAAAAAAAGTGTTTTATTTAAATAAATTTTCTAAAAAGAAATACAGATATTATAGAGATATAAATATTATTTTTTAAAAACCTTTATCATTGATCCTGTGTTTTATTTGAAAAGAATTATCAGTAAATTCTTAAAAAGTTTTGTTAACGATATCTTAAAGAATGCAAACGTTCAGCTAAATAGTGAAATACTGTAAAGTTGTTTGCATTTGAATAACTGCCGATACGCCTAATTTCCTGAAAGTTAAGCAGATATGTGAATACCTTTTTAGTAATCACAATGACTTGAAGGGTCTTTAATCTTAACTAATAAGATAAGAAACGCCAATCTTTGGACTTCAATACTTATTGGGTCGTTAAAAGTTCATCAAAACTAATTCAAAAACATCTACTTTAGAGTTAAGCATAGCATTACTCAAGTCTTTTTGACTCCTAATATAGCAATAGCTTTATAAGGATAATGACTTTGTGTTAATTTAAATAATAATAAAATAAAAAAATAGTTTAACACCAGAATAAACGTGTTCTCATAAAATTTGCTCAAAAAGTTTAATCAATTTTAGGAAACATGACTCAATCCTTTTTTGATGATAAAAATATGTGTTAAATATTTTCTAATAAAAAAAATTCTTAACACAGGCATATCCTTGAAGTTCTTATTTATGAGATTTAACTTTTGATTAGCCGTTGGTTTTTTAAAATTAATTTTCAATCCAGTTTGCAGTGGCTGTCTCTGAACGTGTATTTTTTTCTAATGATATTATTATTACTATTGATAATCCAACGAAATGGACTCAATTATCTGATGGCATTCAAATTGGTCAAAAAATTAACTATGAATTGAGGCCTTCTTTTCAAAACTTCAGGAATTGTTATCGTCAGCATCTTATAAAACAGTGTTATTATAATTGTTTTAATTAAAACTTTTGTTAGCTTTGAATATATGCAAAAATAAAAAGTAAAATAACATTATTTTATTTGGATGCAAAACAGCAACTGGTTGTCCATCATTAGGACCTAATTCTAGACTTTCTGCTGTCAATAATGGAG
>JAQGCH010001135.1:0-17183 GCA_034699485.1 Nanhermannia elegantula | reverse complement strand
CTATCAAAAATTTTCATAAGCATTAATGCATACGATAGGCCCCGTTTGCTAAAGCAGTTCTTCAAAAAACTGCTTCAAATGGAGATCATTTTATTAATAATATTTTTATAAAATACACTAATTTTAGTGTTGGAGATTAATAACAATAAGTTTTGTAAACTTACTTTGATTATCATTTTTTATAAGTTATATAATTATTTTTAACTTCTGAAGATTTTATACGAATGAATATAATAAATGAAAATTTCATTGGATTAAAGGACAGTATAAATTACATATAAAATTAGAATAATCTGTCGGACCATTGATATACTATTAAATTTATAAAAATTTGTACAATTATTTCAATTAATTAACCAAAAAGATTTTAGAGTCCAAAATCAAAGTGTCCAAAAATATGTTTTTCATAAAAAATTATAAGAATATACAATTTTAATTTTCATAAATAATTTATATGTACTGTAAAAGTAGGTTCCATGTCATGGGTAAAATATCAAAATAAAGTTAATAATGCACACCCAACCTAACCTAATTTTTTAAAGAAATCTTATCGTAATTATCGAATTTAATAAAAAATTTTAATTTTTGAAAAGTTAGAAAATTTTCGAGATTTTTGTTTTCGATATTATGATGCTATACGGCAAAAGTATGACAATCAAACTTGATTTAAAGCTTATTTTCAAGTCCAAACATTTTTTTAAGTCATAAAAGAAGACTAACTGACTTTCAGAATAAGAAATGTATACAATTCGAAGCCCTAATAATAAGTACTATATGGACATTGAATATACTGGTATTTCGTGACAAATATGCATGAATTTTGTTAATGTTTATCATTCACATGAAAGTAATTTTTAACTTTAAGAATTACTAAAGTATTGCACTCGACTCTTACATAGCGTTACAGATATTTTTTGAGTAATCTCTTGATTTCTCAATATATTCTTAATTATTTCTGTAATTTCATGATTTCAATACAAAAATTGTTTAAAATGTTGTCTGTACCTCATGACTGAACTTAGAAAATATATTTTATTGAGCTTCAAAAACTACATATTTTGACCAAAAATTTATGAAATAATCCCTCACGAGGAGCATGTTTTGAAAATTTTGTATTCTAATAAAATTGATTTATTCTGGAAATCATTCCTCTGATAGAAGACAAATTCTATTCTTATAAATTGAATTTAAAACACTTAAAATAAAAAATATTGAATAAAAACAAACTTGGCTTTAAAACAGAAGTTATATAAAAACGATTGAAGGAAAGAATAAATAGTTAGCGATTAATTAGTTATTATTATACGTAAAAATATGAAAAATTATAAAGCTTAAGCTCATTTCATTTCTCTTACGTTAAGTTCTATTAAGCCTTCAAATTAATATCAAATGAGTTAAGCTTTAGTCCTATTTCATTTAAGTCAAAGAAAAATTTCCCTCTAATTATAAGAGTAATAAAAATAAGGCTATCTTATGATTATCTCTGAACTGCAATAATGAAATAAGATTACATAAAGTGTATTCATATGCTCAGTGCATTTTCCGCAGTTCAAAATGATAATATCCATGAATTTCATTTGACTTCATTTTATTTGTCTGAAAAATTTTAATAAATTTATTTCTATTACTATAATAGGACTGTTCGAAATAGACTATATTTTTGTCAGGATTTAGAATAACAAAGTTATATTCTAATAAATAAACTATCTATATCTTACATGTTTAAAATTTATAATTCAATAATAGAAGCTATGGATAAAATTTGATATAACTATTTGTTGCAATGAGTTCAATAAAAATATATTAATAAGTTATTACAATTGAATCTCAAACGCATAATTCAGTTTACAGAGTGTGTCTTTAGCATTATTTAGAAGTTTTACGATTTTTACTTATTTAATATGCACGGGTATAATAACTATTTAGTTTATTTTATAAAACTTTATTTTATTTTGTTCAAAATTCTTTTAAAAATCAAATTCATTCCAAGTCGTACTAATAAACATAATACAAAATAATTTAAACTTCAAGAACATTTCATATTTTAACTGTTTTACTACACTGTTTAACTGTATCTTAAAAAGATTTTTTTGTTACAGGTTTTTTGGTATATAATATAATGTCTGGGAAGTAACTGTTTGGGAAAAGGGGAAATTAATTAAGGAAAGGGAGGAATTTCAATACTATATTTCAAAATACAGTATCAAACTTTTGAATAGTCAGAAAAACCAATTATTGGCAAAAATATATAGAAATATTTATATATAAAATATCATTTATTAACAACAAAATATGCATTTTATAATTAAAAATAACATCAAATAAATTATTTTCTTATAATATCAAAAAATTTTAGAAAATTGTAGGTTTAATTAAAAATTTTCTGTTAAAGAATTTGAGAAAAATTGAGTTCAGAGAAGTAGAACGACGTCTATTAGAAAACTTATCAAATACTTACTATTGTAAAATTTTTAAGCATACGTTTGTTAAATAGAATTTATTGACAATTAAGTTGTCATTTAAAATAGTGACCATTGCTGTGAACCCAATTTCCACTTTATATTTCTCCCTGAGATTAATGGTTACCTCATATCATATCATAAATGGCTAAACAAACAATACAATTAAAATTCAAATGTAACCAATTCTTTGGTTTACTTTTTTAATTGAACCAATTTTAATAAAAAAAATTGATAAAATCCAATTTTGAGGAATAATTTTCTATCAATTCACATGAGATGACAGCAACAAAAAAATTTAAGAGCACTCATGAATATATCTTTGTTGCCCTCTTTGATTTTACAGGTATAGATTGACTCCTGAACTTAATCTAACTGAATCATAATGCTGCACTACTAGTTGTAATTGAAGCTAGGAGATCTTTCCAATCCTTACCCCTAACCAATCAGAGATTTAATGGAATAAATATTGAAATATTAATTCATAATTAATGTAATTAATTTTATATTATATTAAAACTGTAAATAACATTGTCACAGAAATGTTACTGTAATATAAAAATTGCATAAAAATAGTTTTATTGTGTGGTTCGTTTGAATGTGAATCATTTCCTATTTAGAGTCTTCTAAGGTCTAGTTAAGTAAGGCTACTCTCAACTCACCTTTATATCACACAATATTATCTCATTTTTTAATATAATTTTTTAAAATTGAGATTTAATTTAATCTTTTTCAAAACTTATATCATTTTAAATCATAGTTTCGTAGCTTTTGCAGAATATAAAGAACATTTTATTAAGAGTGGCGCAGTGGGAAATGGTGCTGGACTCATAATCGAAAGGTCATGAGTTTGAATGCCAGACTCGCTAAGTTTCTTTGATAGCGATATGTCGGCCACATATCCATTGCTTTCGATCAATCCATGGCCCGAAGCATTTGCCCTTTGCCGACACGGGTAATACCTGTAAAAATCTCACTCTAATCAGGGCTAAAGGTGAGATCTCCTGAAAAGGAGTTGGTTTAAAGAAAATGTTTTTTTAATGTTTGCAGAATATTTTCTAAATTAAGAAAATTTTTAAAACCTTTGCGGAATAGATAACAGATTTTATATAAAATAGATATTTCATCATATTCTGTAGATTTTTTGTGAGAATCTCTTTGCTTTTACTTAATTTTTTATACAATGGTTATATTTTTCTTTTCAAACTTCATATTTCATGATAAGCATAATTAATATTTATTGCTAGAATTTATTCTTATGAACCCAAGCTTTATAAGTAATAGCTTCAGATTATATTTTTGAAATGATTCAAAATCTAACACATAAAAGATTATTTTTTACAGATTTGTACTTTTGTTTCTTTAATAATGTTTATCATTTCATTAAGAAAACACCATAAGCTTTATTAAAGAATTCTACTGCATATCAGAGAAGGATAAATCTGAAAAATGTTTACTTATTATCTTACAACTTAGGTTAGTTGCACATTCAAATTCAAATAAAACTCGGTTTAAGCTCTCATTCGATCGTATGGTTAGGGATGTTTTCAAATTACCTTATTTGTAATATTGTACGTTAGTTTACAATTGTGGTGAACATCAGTTCAAAAATAGCGCTAATTTATTAACTAAAATCAATTTTCGATAATACAAACTTCACAGTTCTAAAGTGAAGTTGAGATAGCAGCAGAAAATATTGGGTACGAATATTGGTCCATTTTCAGGCACACCTTTGCTCAGAATTACCCTAATTTCAGGTAGATAGGCCGCAGCTTATCCGAAGGAAAAAGTTAAAATCTTAAAAAAACGAGTGTGCTTATAGGCAAAACCAAAAACTCTGTGAAACACAGTTAAAACGCATTTTCCTTAAGCCCTCTCGAAAAGCCAATGATTCAAATTGCAGCCATAATTCTCCCGCACCAATATGTTTCTCATTTATATCAAAAATTAGTCGCAGATTTGTTGCCATTACTTTCGACATATTCGATGCATGCGTTGTTTTGTTATCCATGAGGCTTATACGTGGCGTGCGGCTTATCTGTCAGACGAGCTTTTATAATGATTTTGAAGCTATTCTTAGTGCTGCGGCTTATCCGTGGGTGTGACCTATCTATCCGAAATTAAGGCAGTAAGATTTTTACAGGTTTGCCGCTGTGTCGGCGTGGGTTAAATCAAAATTAATTTATAGGATGACTTTTTTTGTAGAGACAATTAAATCTTTTTATATTTTAAGGTGAAATTTAATAAGAAAAAAATTGTATAGAATAGCAAATTTTTCTGTCAAATGTTTGAATCTTAATAAAAGTCATTATTCATAAAAAAAACTTTTTTAATATGTTTTGCAGATGAAGTTGTAATAATTTAATAAATATAATCTTTATTGAAAGGAATGTTCACAAGTTATAAGCAGGTTATAAGTACTGTGCTGTATCACACTGTACTCTACTTTATTAAGTTTATTAAATCTTGAGTTATATGAAAAATGCAAAAAAAGCCTAAAATTTAAAAAATGTTTAACCAAAGTTTGCTTTTTCAATAATATAATTAGCGAATTGACGTGAAAACTTTTTTACGCCAATATATAATACTAATAAATGCTGAATATAAGTATTGATTCAATTTAGTTACTAATTTTTTTATAAACATAAAAAAGTTTTTCAAATATAGTTTTCAACAAAATGATACAAAAAAATATTAAACGAATGAAGAATTTTGTTCTCATTTATTTGCTGTTCATATGAACACTATTTTCCTTCTCCTTACTTATTAAAGTCCGCATTCATGTAAACAAACGCATGAATTCGAATTTGTTGAGTACTAGACTTGATCCTTAAGCCGTGAATTGTCAGCCACTGAAGTGAACTTGAGTTTTGCAGTCTTTGAAATATTGAAACATACGGAGAGTTTGGTTTATCTAATATTCTACGAATGAATGTGAATGTTGTATCAAAAAGAATCCTCAATCATGTGGGCCATTCAACTGAGGACACAATATAAGAATTTGATTCTTAATAACATTCTGAGCCTTTATCCCTCAGTACAATATTGTACCGAATGTCTGGCTATGAAAAAAATCGATTTTTATTCGAATACCACCATTGCGCCAAAGAATCATTTTTTCATATCTCTGGTACATTAAAAAGTTTGAATTTTATTTTTTGTCGTCAAGTATTTATATCTTTAAATATATGAATTCGAGCCAATTCTGTCAATTGCAATGTCTGTCTTACAAACTCATAAATATTCTGTTAGCGGTATATAAGAGTTCATTCGCGTTAATATCGATTTTATGTAAGAAAATAGTTATTATTTTTTATGCAATTATATAATTATGTAATATTAGTGTTAAATAAAAGATTGGATCCAATAATTGCAATATTAAAGCGTCATTTATGCAAAAGTTTGTTCATAAGCCAAATAAATGGGATGTATTGATGTCAATAGCGATTGTTCTACTCTTTGATCAAAAATACGATTCCGTATGTGCCGTATGTGGTGATGAGAGCGAAGACCACATGCGCAATAGTGGATGCAATCAATGATGCTCTGCTCGAGCCATAGAGACCTCTTTCTATGCGAAGATTGAGATTCTTTTTACTGTTAGTCTTTGTGTTCCCTCAAAACACGCTTTTGCTATCGGATCAACATTTTGGTTGGCTCTCAAAGATATATATAAAGAAATGCTTTCTCTATGTCTCGAATCGGGAAATATTTTGATGGCTCGGAAAGCATTGTTGTCTTACAATTTAGATAATGATCTTATATGTGTTGCTAATAGTTATGGTTTCATTTGATTTCATTTGTCAATTGACTCTTTGAGTGTGAGTCTGGGCTCATATTATACAAGAGAGTGTTTTTCACTTCATTCACGCGGAAAACATGTCAACGTTAGACGTGTTGAAGAACAGTTAGCATGTTATACAAATTGTACAGTATGGGCACAAAGTCATGTTAAATGTGTTCATTATAACTAATGTGTTGAATAGCTGTGAACTCAAAGTGTTGCCTAAATATAATGTAATGTAATGTATGCAACATTGAGTTGTGCTCAAAACCAACCACTACTTCAACGCCCTTTCAATACAAAAAGCAATAAAATGAAAGTTATTTCTCAAATTAAATATTTTAAATTTGTTTCATTGCCATCACAATCACAATTAGGCTTTTCTTTAATACAAGTCCTACTAATAGCCAATCAATTATTGTTGACTGAATCGTGTTATAAATTTCCTTCAGATATGAAGGACCCGTGTCATGAAAAGGAATGCAGATTTGGCGCACAATGTAAACCATCCATCGATGGACGCAATGCCGAATGTGTTTGTCCCACAACATGTGCCACTTATGGTGATTCAAGAGGCAGTCGACCTGTTTGTGGTACTGATGGCAGAGATTACCCAAATGTATGCGAATTAAGAAGACATTCGTGTAAAGATATGAAGGAAATAAGTGTCAAATTCACGGGAGCCTGTGGTGAGTCTCACTATTATTATTATTATTTTTATTTCAATTCTGACACATTATTTACATATTATTTACATAACTAAAGGTTAAATGTTTGATGTATTGCACTATAATTTGCATTAAATTCAAGTTAAAATATTAGCTTTAAGTGAACTTAAGTTTAAGCTATAAGGCATGTCAGGAAAGTGTCATTTAAGGGGCATTTCTTATCTCAACTGACATTAATTGAATCAATAATTTACTGAAGATTAGTTTCTTTGACTCATTTTATTTCAGTCTAATATTCGGTTAATCGTCAAAAGCAAACATTTTGCTGTTTTATTCAAGTTTTAGAAATTTTGTGCTGTTTTTATCATTTTATTAAATATTGAATAATAAATATTTCATTTCATTTCATTTGTTTTCTAAATTAATTGTTATTTTGATTTTAAAAAAGACTAAAATATTAATAAATTTGATGATATTTGGATTTGTTTATAAAATAATATTTTATGTTTAATATAATACTTAATTTGTTACCTTTTGTTGATATAAAAAGTGATTTGAAATAAGCCCAAAGTAAGGTCTGATAAGTCTGATGAGACTCTAATGTCCACATATATACAACTTGCAGACAACTAACTAAGAACAAGCTCTACATCCTCTTGTTTCCATCTCTAGCCTTTTGCATGAGTGCATTATTGATTCAGTTGTAATATTGTACTTCATCTGTGAGTATGTTCACTGTTCGCTATACCTCAGGGACTTTTCAAGATTGGGGCAGTACATACAGCACATACAGTACAGTAAAATAATTGCTTTCTCAAAATTATAACATTTTGCTCAATAAAATATAAATGCCATATAAAACATATTAGTAATAAGTATGTTAAGCACTCATTTTATTACCTTTAGTGGACTCATGATTTATAAT
Organism: Nanhermannia elegantula; assembly: GCA_034699485.1. NCBI lineage: Eukaryota > Metazoa > Arthropoda > Arachnida > Sarcoptiformes > Nanhermanniidae > Nanhermannia > Nanhermannia elegantula. The sequence goes on along the minus strand of JAQGCH010001135.1, from coordinate 9,347 downwards.
TATAGTTTGCAGCAAATCATAATCGTCTCAAAGAACTATATTCGTGTTATTTATCAAAGTTTACAAATGATTGCTTTACTTATCTCGTACTCATCAAACATTTATCTAATCAATTCTTAAGCTAAAGTCGTACCCTTTAGTAAAACTATTTACACAATGAATCCATTTATTTAACTCAAAATAAGCATTTATTCTTCAAAATCATAGATTTTATTTTCCATTATTTAAGCGAACAAACAATTAAGCTCTTGAACAACTCGACAGCATTTAAGAGATATTAAAATTTCAATTCATAACGCATTTAAAGAGTAATAAATTTAAAATGTTACTTAACATTATTGCTGCAAAGAATTATATCCACTGCGATCTACTTTACATTCGAAATATAATATTTATCTGTTTTGTTGCACTTTTTAGCTATTTATTCAAATGACTCAAATAACTTAAATTTGTGAAACTTTGTTATGAAAATTCGAAACCTATTAGAAAAATATTTTTAGGGTACAAGTATCATGTCATTAACTGACCAAAAATTCTAACCTACATACGCGTCTTGAATATCACATCTTAAAAATGAGACTGAAAACAATGAATTTAATTTATTTCTTATTTTGAAACAGATTTTCAAATATATCATAAATATTGAATAAGTACAGCAAGAGCTGCAATAATACCTGTACAAAACATTGTCCTCGTAATTATACAATAAAACACGTTATATAATGCAATTTTAATTTAATATTTCCCGATATTTAATTTAATAATACGGTATATTATTATAAATATAAAAATGATTTTTGATTATTCTTAAACAAATTCCATTATATTTATACAGTAGCTCCTGTATAACCACTCTCTAGTACAGGATATGTTGGAATATTCTGTAAACATAATCAGATAATTTAGACATTAATTTGCTACTCTTCTACATCTGCATAATTTAATTTAAATACGACGTCAAAATTGATATAATGTCGCCTTTTTTAAAGACTTGAATAAAATGGTTTTGAACAAAAAAAATCAAATCGATTGCAAGTCAATAAAGTGAGCATAATTTCAAAGCAAGAACACTAAGTTCTAAATGTGCTCTAAATGGTTGTTAAACCACAAAAACAAAGTTAAGCGATGTTTTGTTACAAATACTTGAACAAGAAAACGAAGCAAATATTGAGTTCCATTCCATTCACAATATTATTGAGTTTATGTAATCTTCTGTTTATTTAAAACAGATCCTTGTGATGGTGTTGAATGTCCTGCGTCTCAAATTTGTCAATTGGATGATCACAGAAATCCAATTTGTCGATGCAATGCTGTCTGCAATCAAGATTTTAAGCCAGTTTGTGGTAGTGATGGCAAGACTTACACTAACGAATGCATTTTAAGAGTCGAATCGTGCAAATCAAGGAGAAGCTTACGAATAATTCATTCAGGAGTTTGTGGAGGTGAGGCTTTTGTGTCTTTCTAACTAATAAAATAATGCCTTTCTCTCATTCAAACTTATAGACCTTTATAAGAATTTATTCCTAAACTTTTTGTGCAGTTTATATAAATTATTAGAACTGTCCAAAAGTTCGTTTCCACTATTATCCAAATAAAATGTTCTTTCCTTTTGACGAGCTTTTAGAGAAGAGTCAATCACTCACTATATTCATGACAAACTTTATTTTGACAAAAAAGTATTGATTCGTTCTTATAGAGAATCGTTCACATATACAGTACTGCTTAACATTTACTATTATTTCATGTTTTCTCAGATAAATTCATTTTGATTACAAAGGATTTTAAAACCAGATTAAGATTTCAATAATTTTTATTTTTAGTTTTAAAAAATTAATTCCATTAATTAAATTGGAATATTAGTCAACATATTTTTAGTTTTAGTTATTAAATAGTAATTATAGCAAATTTATTTACTTTTAATTGTTATAATGAATTAATAGTGTTGCAAAATATATAGAAATTTTTATTTTCCCCTTAAAGAGAAAGTTTTTCAACACTAAAAAAGTTAATAATAATTAACAAAACAAACCTTCCTTTTGAATAGAATGTGCAGAACACAAATTTTTATACATATCAGTACAATGTGAGGAAAGTAGTTATTTCACTAAAATGAGAGTAAAATTATTAGATTAGGCAATAGAAATACTTTTATAGTTTTAAATATCATTATTAACAACTCGAGTATATAAATAAAACTTTAAAATGTATGACATAGTTCTACTCACATGCGTTCACAATGCTTTCTCAAGCAATGCCGTTCGGACGATTGCTTAAGCAAGTAAGCTTGCTTAAGAAGGGTCCGTCGCTTGCTTCGATAAGTCAAGTGAGGGCCTGTTTGCACACATGCTTAAGTCTAGTGACTATGCTTAAGCAATCCGTACGAACCTAGTAGTAATAGATCTCAAACTAAATTCTAAGTTAATACATATTTGAGTGCATTTTCTCATAACTAAAGTCTAGTATAATCAGAAACCCTTTGAGAAAGACGAAAGAGTCTAAGACTAATAATTACCTCAAATATCTTTTGGTATAATATTATGACAGATAAAGATTAACAATTCTTTTACTCATTAATTTTATTTCAAATTGGATGAGTATCTTATCTAAAAAACTAATTAACGAGAAGAGAAAAAGCAAACTTTTATCTCATTTTCCATTTTTCAATTTGGGAATATACACAAAGTATGTATTCACTCATGGGGGTGGAGGTCAGTCAAAATCGTACAAACTCTTGTATGCTTTGGGCTGTATAATAGTACGCACGCGGTTTTGGACAAATCTAAGATTTGGCAATTTTTAAAAATTACCACAGACCTACACTTAAATTCAGGAAAATCTCTGGGGGCTATAGCCCCCTTAGCCCCATAGGTAACTACGCCAGTGCCTTGGCGGTTACTGCCGCCCACGAACATGATAAACTGTAGCCATGCAGGTTTATGATTACGAGGCACTTAACTTAAATATAATGAAATTTAATAAAATAAACTATAAATAACTCTTTTCTCATAAAATGGTGGTAAATATGCATTCCAGGGATATTAAACAATAAAAACAGGAATTATGACAAACGCAGTGCTCCCATATAAGACTTCAGAAAATGGGATTATATTTTTTAAGGAAAAACGGCAAAAATATAATAAATTACAGGACCTTCAAGAACTTTGTTATTATTGTGTATTTGAAGCTTATGCTATATGTCATCGATCACATGAAAATTAAGTCCACCGTTAACCGGAAAAACAGATTTATCTTTGAAATTTTTTAAATCAAAAGGTCAAAAAGTGATGCATTTTGACAAATCTTGAAAAAATAAAAGAAATTAAATAATAAATTCGCTCATTTTTGCTTTCGCTCTTTTTGTTTTCGCTCTTTTTGTTTTCTGGCTACCTTTCATTTCAATCTGGAAATGTTTATTAATGTTTGAGTCTATAACTGGTAGACCAAAAAAAACATTTTGATATATAAATAAAGAGACCGACTGTTATATATTATATTTAATGTATTGATATATTCATTGCAGAATCGAATCCATGCGCGACTTTGCAATGCACACAATTCCAAGAATGTGAAATCGATCGCTACGGTATAGCCACCTGTCAATGTCCTCCTCCCTGTCCAACAATACTAAGGCCTGTTTGTGGAAGTGATGGACACACTTACGATTCAGAATGTGATTTGCAAAGACAGGCATGTCTTCTGCATAAAGACATACATCTTAAACATGCAGGAAATTGTGGTGAGTCAATCAATTTAGTAGAATATTCTCAAATATTGAGTCCAACTATTAATAATTCTTATATACAGATTTTTGAGCTAATGTGTGCGCAAACATTAAAATATTATGTATAGTCAGACGATGCAAATTCTTAATTTTCTCACTGATATTATTTAAAGATTCATTAAAATACAATTCTTTTAATTTTTTTTATCACTTTATTTTGGAACCAAAGTAGCTTTGAATTGTGAATACACTTATAGGCAGGGTTCGCCAATGCGGAGGTGTTGGTGGCGTATCCCCCTGGAAAGTTGGAAAACTGGCCCCCTTTAAGATTTCTTCTAAATCCTAAAAATTGTCTATTAAATCCGATGAGTTTTACCACCCCCTTCAGAATTCCAAATTTTTCAGACTTACGCCCTCCTGAAGCGAAAGGTCTGGTCTGGCGAACCCGTTTATAAGACAGATAAGACATACTGTAAAGATATAGTATTATATACTACAGAGTATCATTAGACTTAATAATTATTGTCTATAATCACTCAATATCTGTGATCTATTATTAGCTTTGTATTTACGAAACTAATTGAAAAAACTATTATCAGCATATTTTAGACATTTATTTCAAAAAATTTGCCACAAATTATTAAACTGTCATTTAATTAATTGAATGAATTTTCTGTCAAAGTTATAAACTCCAGGAATGACAACTTTTAGAAATAATTAAGAATTGAATTTGAGAACGTGAATAATTTATTGTTAAGACTCATTTGTGTTATTTAAAGAATAAATTTGTTGCATTGAAGCTAATTTTAAATTATAAATTAATGACTCACATCACATAGTAATTAAACGTTTTGGATAAATAAACAATCAGTCTCTCGTCTCTCTACTTTTTAATTTAACTTAAAACTAAATAAGATATTTGAAGTACAAGATTATTGTATCTACATGTCTGATAGCGAGCAAATAAATTTAATTTATATTTAATTAAGTTTCAGTTATTTTTATTTTCGAAACTTGTTTTCAAATAGAAGATGATAAGCATTTAAATTAAAAGCTTAATTCAATTTAATTATACAGTCTTACTCGCTTATAACGAACAGATCGGTACAGCCAAAAGCGCTCGTTATAACCGGGATTTGTTATAAGTGTTCCCATTGAGATATGTATATAAATTCTTACTTTATTCGTAAAAGTATAACAAGTACAAAGTACTCAAATTTTAATCTAAATTAATTAATTACTTGTTGCTAAATATTTATTAATAAAGATAGAAATTATTGGAAAATTTACTTTTCATCTTATTTTACAAAAATATTACAGAATTCTTTAGTTTTATTTCCAAATTCGTTATATACGTATAAATATCATGCTATCGGGTTTTTGGAATTCGTTCGTTAAAAGCGGGTTTTTCATTATAACCGAGTTCGTTATAAACGGGTTAAACTGTATTACATTAATTAGTTTTGTCTTTGCATAACAAATGTTAATGAGGCTCATGTGGAAAGCTCTTTGAATATTCAATTCAACATCAATATAATTTAATTGTGAAGAAAACTTTTGAGGCATAATTAGTTGATCGCAAGCTCATAAATCAATTTGATAGCGCTTTTATTCAATAAAAGTACAGTTAAACTGAACTAAAATTATTTTTTTTAATAGGAGATGAAGGCCCGTGCAGTAAAGGAACTAATTTATGTCGTTTTGGGGCGATTTGTGTTATTAAGCCTAATGGAGAGCCTGCATGCGAATGCCCGACTTGTTCTGAAGAATTTAAGCCAATTTGTGGAAGGTCTCAATTCTCAAACTTTTTCGTTTATTTGTGTGGCCTCACAATAATGATATCTTTTGCTTTACTACTAGTGACGGAATATCGTATCCAAATGAATGCAAAATGAGAAGAGAGTCGTGTGAGCAGAAGAAATCGATTGACATTTCTTACACAGAAGGACTTTGTAGTAAGTTTATGGCTGTACTATATTTTTCAAATTATTTATATTTATATTTATATTTATGTGTATTTTATTTGTTTCCTTTATGTGACGTTAATTTGATCTGAGATTACTATAATTCTGTCTATAAGTTATATGCTTTTCACTCATATGAGTTGCGCTCACTTTTCTTATAAATCTTTACATCACATCTCATTTCTAAGTTTGTTTGACATTTACAATGGTGATCGTTAAGAAAGTTTCTCTATTTTATTGAATAGAATATAAGAACTGTTTCTCTGAAGCTCCAAAAATCGAAATCACTTTAAGTGATTCACAAAAAAAAAATTTTATTTATGACATAATTTTATAATTATTGAATCGATTGTCTTATTCAAAGCATAGCAAAACTCATGTCTCATGTTCAATTGATCACAAGTTGTCTATTATGCCACTATTTTCTAGACAAGTTCTAGTTTACCACATTTAGGATATGCAAAATTGAATGTAATGTATGCATTAAATGAAAATAATAGCAATCGAAATATTTTTTTAAATTTCAGTGCAACCAATTTTTTTATTAGATATTGCAGAAGATTTCTAATAAACCGCAAAACTTTTATTCTCTTAATTAATTTAAGAACTACACCAATGAATTGATTTATATCGCTTTTAAAATTTATTTTAATTGTTATGTTATATTTGGATAATTATTTTTTAAAAATTTTCTGATGCATGCATAGAACTACTGACTATAAGAATATTCATTTAACTACATTTATTTGATAATTATTTTAAGATAATATATAAAACTAAAAAAGGACAATTTTTATCACAGTGTTACCGATTCAAAAAATATTTTGAGGGCTTAATTTTTATGTCATACCATAACTAAATTTTTATATATAAAAAAATGCTGACCGACATTAGCGCCATAGATATGACATCCTAAAATTCAGATTTCCCATTAAAAAACATTGAATTCAATTTATATTACGATTTACTTATGATCTCTGTCTTTAAATCGATTTACATCCAAACCCTCACCTATGGTCATGAGCTTTGGGTAGTGACCGAACGAATGAGATCGCGGGTACAAACGGCCGAAATGAGGTTTCTTCGAAGGGTTGCAGGTGTGATGCTACTCGACAGAGTCCGCAGCACTGCAATCCGAGAGGGACTCGGAGTCCAGCCACTACTTCTCCGTATAGAGAGATCCCAACTAAGATGGCTTGGCCACGTCCTACGTATGCCACCCGAAAGGCTAGTCAAACAGGTCCTATTGTCAAGTCCAATTGGCATCAGGCCAGGGGTCGTCCTCGGAGAAGATGGAAGGACCATGTGTCTCATATCTGTTCTGAGAGACTTTCCTTGGCAAACTGAGCCGATATAATATCCGTGGCGGAAGATCGCGGTCAATAGCGTGGGCTCCTTCGGGGTATAACTCCGCGACCCTAACGGAAAAGCGGGCCCGAAAATGAATGAATGAATTTACTTATGAATTATTATATAAAATGCTTATTCTATATTTAAAAATTTTCTGTCACAGAAATCATAATCGAAAAAATCTAAATTCATCTCATAGGTATTTTTTGGTGCAAAATTCAAAAAGAAAATATATTTTGACTCAGACTTTATTTAACTTTTTGATTAACTATAGTTAATTATATTCAAATTTGAAATCAATAACAATTAAACCCTGAAAATATTTTTCGAATCGGTAACTTTGTCATAAAAAATGTTCCTTTTCAGTACATCTCAATATTTTCTAAATTACAAATACTTATTATAATTTTAATTATAAAATAATATAAAAATGAAAACTTTTTAATTTTATAAATAATTTTTCTCAACAATCAACTTTTGAGTTGTACATTAAATGAACATAACTTCTAATTAATGCACTTTATGGGTGCATTTTTTCCTCATTTCTATTTCATTGAATCAATGAAAAGGCTGATGATCTTTAGACGAATTAATTACTTCATTATTTTATAAAATAATTCAAGATTTGAATTCGTTTCTGCGCCTAATATTACATTAACTCTTATTATTATTAATTTCACTTTCTTTGACATAAAATTTTAATAAATGAGAGTTTTTTCTATTTTGGATCAATAACTTTGAATTTAGACATTTTATTCTCAAAGTTCCAACAAAATGATAAATTATCCGCTTTTAGAAAATTAATAATTTAGCCTAAGTTTTGAAATGACTTGTTATGTTGCAAAGTTAAGTTTTAAGTCTTCTATTTATGGTTAGTTTTAAATATAAGAATATTCCATAGGTTTTATTGTAATTTATTGAAAATAAGATAAGCTATAAGCCGATTAAATTAATACCAAGTTTTGATTATTAAATATGCTTAAATCAAAATTATAATGTTAAACAAATAATAGTACTGACATTTAAATACAGTATTTCATTTGGATTTATCAAAACAATTCAATTTCAAGATAAAGTTTTAATAAAAATATTTAAGTTAATCAAATCATTAAAACTTTTGATTTCTTTGAAAACATCATTTTATTTTTGAGTTCATATTAAATTTATAAGTGATAGAGAAAATATTAAATATTTACCAGAGCTGCACATTTTCGGGGAAACTTAAAAAAATCTATATATTAAGTATTTATGTGCCCTCAATATTATAAAACTTAAAAAATTGAGGTCTCCGGGGCTTAAATATACTCTTTATATCCATTTTCTTTTCACTATCTCTTAATCAGAACTCATTTCTTAGTTTTCAAACATTTTGAAGAAAAGAGAAAAATCGGATTTCCGATAATGTGCAGCCCTCACAGTTCAAACAGTTAAATGAATGCCATTCTAATAGTATTATCTGTAGTTCAGTCAGACCTGGTTTCATACACCACTTGATAACATAATTCTATTTTCGCACGAATTTCAAAGCACTAGCAGTCTATGGATTCTATAATGTTAGTTATAGTTAATGACAATGTTTTTAGAGTTAAACAAATTAAACGAAATAAAAACATACTTCAGACTTATCTTATGTAATCTATTATATCATTTCACACGCCTTTTCATTAGTGTTTATTATTTTTCTTTAATTAAATCATTTATTAATTAAAAAACGCCGAAAAGAAAACATTAAGCGGATCAATGGATTCAATTATATCCTCATTTGAGTTGAGAAAAGAAAAAGACAATCAAAGACAATGGCGAATCATCTCTTGAAGAAGTATTGCTTTGCAGATACTGTTCATATGAAGTAAATACGCATACTATCAGATTTGATAAGACTTCATATGAAAACAGACAAATAAATGAAATTACATGAAAAAATGGAAAAACAAATAAAACTATATTTTGCGATCAATTTATTAACGAATAAACAACAAATTCGTTATAAAATTATAAAACCAAATAAAACATACGAAATATTTGAAATTAATAAAACTAAATAAACATCGTCACTACTTATACTGTATTGTAATAGTAATTGTGAATTCAACTATTATTAAAAGAGTATTGCATTCTATAGAATATTGAATAGCTCTTAAAAGAATAAACAATTCATAATTAATTCAATTTTGTAAAAAATGTTATGCTCTATGGGTCTGCCCTTTTATATTCTTGCCCAGTCTTCAGACATACTAGAGATGGTGAGTCTACTTATGATCTCATCCATAACACTTACTGTTTATACTGTATACTAATATCTATGAAAAGCC
>JAQGCH010001134.1:0-17206 GCA_034699485.1 Nanhermannia elegantula | reverse complement strand
AATTTTAAATTTTTTTGGGCTAGAAAGGTGGTTGTATACCAAAATTGTCTAAGAAAATTAATATATTTTGACTGGTTCTTGATATTTAGGATTTTTAGAAAATTTTTTGGATTGGAAAAAATTGTTTTTTAGGTATTTTTGACATAAAATGATCACCTTTTTTAAGCAACTAATTGTCGATTTTTAGCCACCTTTTTAGGTACCTAAAACACCATAAAAATCACCTAAAAGTCGCGACCCTAATTATTAATCCTTAACTTTATATGCATTTAAAATCTTTATTAATCGTTTAATTTATACAGAGCTTTTTGAGGAAACTTAAACATTTTCTTATTAGAGTAACAATTATATTTTAATGCTAATTTTTGACCAATTAAACAATAAATTTAATTATAACCAATTATAAAAAGTCTTATAAACAAATTATAATTTTAATCAAATCTGAATTTTTAATCTAAGTCAATTGGGGTACAAAAGCATTTTTTTAAATTTAAAAAAAAAGTTTAAAGTGGGAGCTATGGGAACATTTTGGAAAAAAAACTTTAAAAAAGTCAAAGTGGGGAGGAAGGTACGATATTTAAATTCTGAAATCTAGGGGAGGGGCCGGACCCTAGGCAAACACATACCTTGGCATATATGATTAAAAACTATTTTCTTACACATTTTGATTTAAAAGTTGAGTTTTTTATGTAAATTTAATGTTAACTTGAGATTTAAAAAACTCAAATAAACTTTAACTTAAACTTAAAATAAACTCAAATTCAATATTTTCAAAAAAAATTTAAACTCAAATTAATTAAAATTTGTAAACTCAAAAAGGTCTGCTTATAATACAATGAATTCTCTGATGGTACAAAGAACCAATCATATTCCGGGACCTTTGTATATCAAGGAATGACCCATTTGTTCGGTGGGGACACAGAGTTCGATTTGAGTATTCCATTCTGTGACGGTCTACTGTAAAGTCTCGACGCTTAGAATGAGTTAAGCAAATGCTCAAAAAGTTTGATATTTGAATTCTACCTAAGATTAAAATAGTGTTTTATCAATAATGATTCAAAAAAATGTTTGACAGGTTATGTTTTTTCACTTTAGAATTGAAGCTCATAAAGTGCTACTTTTCACACTTTTATTTTGTTCAAATTTTACAACAAACAGAAACTACTACAGTATTTCTTTAATTCTTTAAACAAAACTCATTTAAATTGAATTAAATTTAAATAAAGTCTGATTTGGACAAATCCATGAAATAGTCAGCTTATATCAAATAAATATCAGCTTAAAAATGAACAAAGACTGACATTTGTACTTTGAAATAGAAAACTGTTATGAACTTTCTGTTTGATAAGTTAAAGTGAATGATTGTTAAAGCTGTACAAAGCTATAATTTATGTTAATAGAAAGTTACATAAATTTAAATACACGTTATGTAAATCAAGTTTATTTATTATCTAATATTATTTCAAGTTTTCAACGGAAATAAAGTTAATTTTATGTTTGTGGTGGATTTTACTTTTGCTCAAATGAAATATCATTTCTAATCTTTTTTAACATGTTTTTAACAATTATTAATAAAAGAAAAATATTCATCGTTTATAATTTGAATGCTTTTATAACTTAAATAAACATTTTTTGATAAACTATGTTATGCGAGAAATTAAAAATTTGAAACTATTTGCAATGTTTTCTAAAATAATATTTCTCAAGACTAGTATATCATTAAAGTAAGGGTAAGGGTAACAAAATGTTGTAAGTAAATGGTTAGAAAAGCTGAACAAAAACAAAATAAACAAAATGATGCTCTAATTCTATACTTAAACTCAAGAGAAAATTCAGTTTTCGGTTTAATTAATAAAATGAACAGAAAAATAGAGTTTTGGATTTTTTAATGTAATGTTATTCTGTTTGTATTTAAAAAAATAAATTTGAAAAACTTCAATTAAAAAGTACAGTGTATTATTGATATTGAAATGTAATTTAAATGCTTATTCAGCATCAAATTCTCTACAATTTAGAAAAAACTTAAATAGAAAATAAAACGCAACACTTCTTTAATTTTGCTTTTTTCCAGATCTCCTTTGCAATCAAAATGACATATTTAAGGTTTAATAAGATTTACCATAAGATAACTTAATTTATTAAAAAGATTAATATTTCTGTACTAACTTATAAATTCAAATATTTACAACATTTAGAAAATTTATTATACATTTTTTATAAATACAATGTAAAGATTCTGTTCAGAAATCAAATGCTTTTAAAATAAAGAAAACTATTTTAGTTGTCCAACAGTCTTATCATTGAATTGAATTGTTATTTGATATGATGTTGAAACCGAAAACTAAACTTAAACTTTGAAATATTGTTTTGCTCTGTTAACCACCACATAAACAACATAAGAATAGCTTATTATAACTGCAATTTAAGTGAAAACTCTTTGATGTTTGTTTCACTCTTATTATATTGATGTCTGTCTCAGATAACAAGAAATCTAACTCAGAATTATAAAATATAACTCGCATTGTTTTATCAAAAATTTAAAATATGAATTTTCAAAAATTTTATTAAAAAAATGAGTGTTTAAACAAGAACCGCAAAATGAGCTCTTACTAATGGTCATCTCTTGTTTTGTTTAATCTGCACTTTTAAATAAATTAAAATAATTTAAAATAAAAACTACTTAAAAGATATAGTTTAGCATTCAAATTGAAGTGTATTATGAAAACTAAAACCCACGTAAAAATATCGCTCGAAGTAAAATTGCTAATAGAAAATGACAAAACCATAATATTCTGCATGAAATCTGAGCTCTCTATTCCTTTTCGAAGTACTTCAATATAATGAGAATGAGATCCATTCGACTGAACTGTGATTTTTGAATGCGTAACACTTTTACAGTGTTTTATTAAAATAAAGAGAATCATAAGAAAGACGTTGTCTTTTTTGCTTCTCTAACATTCGAGTATCTCATATTGATTTGAATAAAAAAAAATAAAATAGCTTTAGATAAAAAAATATATATTAATTAACATTTAAGTATTTTTAATATTAGTAAATATATGAACGGACGGACGGAAAAGTAGAATTAGGCATTTTAATCGCCTTTTCAATTTTTGTTCAATTTAAATAATTAAAAAGCTTCAAAATATCATTCGATGGAAAAATTAAGGGTAACTCAATTTCAAAACTTATTGATTTCCATTGAAACTAATGTTAATAAAATACCAAATAATACAGTATATGAGCGATGCGCTTAATAGTGTTACTTCACTGCTATGATAGTTCTTTAGCTTTAATGAGTTGTGATTCATTAAAGAGCCATATCAGGGATTTGTTGTTGATGGTGCAAAATTTTTATGTGTGAAAAATCCCTGAACGAAATTTTCTAACTTTTAAAGCAAAATATAATTTTAGAAATAAAACATAATTCTAATAAACCAATTCAACTTTGCTTATTCACAGGGATTTTAATGCTTTTCGCGCAGTCGTATTGACTGAATGACTGAATCGTATCACTAGTGAATGATTACAGTAATGCAGTGAAGATGCAGTGCAGTGCAGACTAGTGAGGAAAAGTTGATGAAAATGTTTTTCGCTTTCACAAAGTTTTTATAATGGACTTTCGTTTTCGTATCACTTTCACAATATTTCCAGAATTGACTTTCACTATCTTTTCATTTTCTAAAACTTTTCGATTTTCATTTTCGTTTCGCTTTAATTTTATTAGCGTTGTATTTGTTGAGGTAATGATAGTTTCATATTACCAGAGCATTTATTTTTAAATATTTTTAGCAAAGTTTAACGCTATTGTCGCTACGAGTTTAAATATATTTACATAGACTCATAGCGACAATAGTGCCCAACTTTGCAAAAAATATTTAAAAATGAATGAATGTTCTACATATTACAGTATTGCATTGCATTGCATTGCATTAAATCGCATTAAATGAATGAATAAGACTTCAATAACTATTGAATGCATTTTATAATTGTTTGATTTAATTTAATATAAAATCGAACAAATCTTGAGATAAAATGATGTCTAATGTAAGTGACTCGTGTCAAATATTTTGTCATTAAAATTATTTAATGTCAAAATCTTATTTTCACTTTCGTTTCACTTTCACGATATTTTCAGAATTGACTTTCTCTTCCTTTCATTTTCGGTAACTTTACATTTTCACTTTCATTTTCGCGAAAGAGAAGTCAATTTTCCTTCACTGGTGCAGACCATGCAGACCATGCAGACCATGCAGTCTATATACAGTAACACTACTTAACCTGTACTTAACAAGCAATAGCATATTTTGTTTGATTTAATTTAAGTCTAAAGTATTTAATTATACTGTTCAATAATGTTAAAAATGAATCAATCAATAAATAGTTTTAAATTAATAAAAAGTAAGTTTTATTATTTTCAAATTCATAGAATTTCATAACGAACGCAACTTTATTAACGGGTAAGTTTTATGCATTACGTGAAAACTTACTTTTTCATCCTCTGGTTCACGCATTGATTTTAATTACATACTTATAATTTATTTTTTCATAAAATATACTTTTCCTTTCATTTTCTCGATGGAAGAAAAAAGTGAAAATTATTTTTATTGCTTATTATATTTTATTTTAATGTACTGTAACTGATAAAAATGTTTTCTCAATTTGTCAATTAGTTGCAGAGTATTTTCATAACAGAAATACAATATTCTAAAGTTCATTTGGTTTATATTTTATTCAGAGTTTTTATCGAAAAATTAATTATTTTTCAGCTCAAAATATAGCGAAAATTTATTGTAATTTTGTTGAAACAAAAAAATGAGTTCAAAGATAATAGATATTCGACACTAATAATGAAAAAATAATACTATAAGTCAATCAAAATATTTGCGACTTCTCTTATAGATTAGAAGTTTGTCGATAAAATATGCCTCAGAAAAGAGCAGAACAGAACAGAAGTCACAATTAAATGAGCCCTATATTGTTCATCAAAGTTGTCCTCATTTCTCGATAGAATATTTGATTAATACACTAAAATTGATTGCTTCTTATTCTAAGAGGACTTATGAGTGAGTCTTACGTGCATTTTAATTAAATATTTTTATCATGAAAAGTGACACAAAAGACAAGCTTCAAAACTACATCGCTGTATCTGTTGGTTACTATACAGTATGTTATGCTTCTTATTTATGTGATTTTTCAATAATCAATTTTCATTTAATAAAATATTTTTACTTTTTCTAAATTTTTAATTTGATTGTATATCAAATTCAATAAAACTTGAAAAGAAGTTTTATTATCTTTTCTGCCCTTAATAACTAACAATCAATTGTGATAACAATGTGTTAACAAAAGTACCGTATAATAAATGTTGCGTCAAATAAATAATATATTGAAAATAAAATTAATCTCAATTATAATACACAACGCTTAACAATAAACAGCTGAGAGAATATTCATTTAAAGTGATCGAAAATAAATTCACTGAAATTTATGTGGAATAACAGTTGAGACAAAGATAGAATGCTTGAGATATTCCTTTTATGGAAATTGCATTATTTTTGATTGTAATCAATTATCCATAAAATACAATTTGCTGATCACAGCAACAGTTCTTATTAATATTTACTGTGATTGCTATAATTGGAATCATATTTATAGATCTTTCTTAATGATTGATATAAATAAATAAAAAAACATTGATATAAATAATAAAAATTAAAAACAAAATTTTCTCTACCAGTCCTTTTAATGTGAATAATGTGAGTCGTTTGGTAAAAAACTTTCAGATAAATGTAAAAAACTTAAATCCAATTTGTTTTAATGACTTTTTAGGCTCAAATAATTATTTATAAGTTAAAAAAACATATAATCAATAAAATTAAAACCTTAGAAACAAGGATTTATTAGTGTCTTTTTATTTCGCATGTAAAAAGTCTTTTTAATCAATTTACTGTGTAATCAATGTTAGTGTTGGTCAATAACCCTTACGTGAAATTAAATAAGGTTAAAGGTTGAAATGTTTTATTCAAAAAATAATGGCATTACATGAAAATTAGAGGCAGTGTAAGTCCTGTTTGCTCAAGGCTTTAAGATATACTGTAGAGCTTAATATCTAAAAAGTATTTCAGCTTAAGCTAAATAGTGTTTAATTGATGAAACAAATATTTTTTCACATAAACTCACTTTTATTCTTTTTTTTCACTTAAAATCAAAGAAAGAATTTAACATAAGCTAAAATGTTTCAGATATGAAGAGATCAAATATGGAAAAATAGTTTCCTCAAAAGGATCGAATTGCGAATTTTATATCATAAAGTAGTGTATTAAAGATTATTTTAAAAAATTCATGTTTAATATTGAACAATGTATACGCCATAGTTGGCCAAACATTTTTGACTCAAGGGCCGAATTTAGACACAGCACGCTTTTCTAGTCTATACCGTCATAATCTCAAAAACAAGAATCACTAAAAAATTTGTAACCTTACAAAACTTTAATTTTTTTAATTAAATTCGATAATTACTATCAGATTCTTTAAAAAAAATTACAACACAAACATGAGATGTGCACTACTCTTAACTTTGTTTTGATATTTTTTATACGAAATATTATATTCCAGATTTTTTGTTTTCGAGATTATGAAATGGTCTCAATAATGTGCAACTTTGATAAAAATATTAAAATTTATTAATTGTAATTAACAACTGAAGTAATGTTGACATGCATTTTGATGTTTTATGTATTTTTACTTGGATTTACATTTTATTAACTAAATAATAAAAGCTTGTGTTCAATTCTGCGTTAACTTTACAGCTAAAGTGCATTTTATCGCTTTATAGAGTAAATTCTAAAACAAAAAGTTTTCTAAACTTCTTATTAAATTTGAAGCGTGCCTGAGATGTGTTGAGAAACAGCACTACTTTCAAATGAATGTAGACATTGGTTCACTATTTAAAGCATTTATTTATTCACAAAATAATAATATTATAATCACATTATGAGAGAAGTGCTCGCTATGAAGGCGGAGCAGAGAATGACAATTGAATTCAAAAATATGGGTTTTTATACTAAATTAGAGGCAGTACTGAATGGTCAGTACTCAAGGATAGCGAGTATTAATCGTACTGATGATTAGGCGTAAGAATTGTGAGTGTAAGTATCGTATGATTTGTTAGTTTTAGGTTGAGGTGAAGGATGACAAAGTCATTCATGGAAGTGAATGAAAGTTCACTTAAAATGAATTAAAAGCTCTCTCTATCTTTTGCTGACACAAATCTTTTGGTCTTTTGGGCCACAAATTATGATGAGAGTGTATAGTTTAGACATCAATCGTATATACAGTATCATCAAATTTTCTGATAAAAAATCGCTTAAAAATGCGAATAACTTATGATTAAAGGAACAATTTTGTGGTTAAATCTGAAATGCTGTTTGTATTCCAAATTTATGTAAAACGGATTAAGAAACCAATTATATAATAACTATTGTAATTAAAGGGAGTCATTGTGGCGCAGTGTGTAAGGTGCCGGACTCATGAACGAAGGGTCGTGGGTTCGAATCCCAGGCTTGCTGTTTTTCTTTGATTGCTATATGCCGGCCACGTATTCATTGTTTTCGAGCAATCCCATGGCCCACAGCTGACACGGGGCTATCCCTGTAAAACATGTCCTAATTTTAAAAAATAGCTTTTAGTTGTGTAAGTAATAATTGTTTAAATGTTTTCGCGTCAAATCAAATTCAACAGTTTTTATTCCCAAAACATTGCTCTACTTATTATGAATTTAGGAAAAGTTCAATTATAAAGTACTACTTCTAAAAGAATAATTGAATTTACTTTTATATTTTATAAATAGTACTTTATATATAATTTGAAATATACTTTACAGATCATTCAAATTTAATTAAATTAGATGTTCCCGAAAAAATCCTTTGACTTTGAACATGAATTGTATTATATTTTATATTTAAAAAATGTTAGAAATTATAATTATTTCAAACAAAATTTAAAATGAAAATCTCAGAAATTTTTTTCCAAATTGGTTTCAAATTGTTTAAACTATGCATTCTCTGCAATAAAATTAGTAAAATATGTTATTGAAAATCTAAAATAACGTGATGCAATACTGTTATCACTCTATTGAGATCATTGAAATAAGGTTTCATCTAATGTCAATTTATTGATTTTATAAATTATATATTATATGGTCACTGAATCTTTGGATATAATCATTAGATAAGTAATAAGAACATCTATTTTTTGAATAGAACTGCATAAGAAGAAAATTATTTATTAATAACTCTATCGCTCTCATCTATGGAAAGGTTAAATAATAATTTATGTAAAAATCAAATGCAATCTAATTCTTATTATAATTTATGACAGAGTTTTTTTAGATTAAACAATTTAAAAAAGAATTTTATAAATTTTGATATAACGTGATTTTGGTTAAATATCGGGTTTACCAGACCAACAGTTTTTCAAATTGAAACTCATTCACTTCTCAAAGCCCACCGTTTTTCCAGTGAAAAGATTTATATCTATTCCACACATGTTGAACATGATTTCTTTAGATACAATACCCTTAAAGAATGCTGAATTACAATAAGAGATAGTTTGCTATTTAATGTAAAATTCAATATTAATAATAACAATGTTTTAAGTATTACATAGTAATTAATTCATACAACTTATGCATATATTATTGTTATTAAAAAATATGGTAAAAGTATTGTTAGCCCTTAATTTATGCAGTTCTCCAGTCGAGACAGACAGAAATTTTCATTATATGACTGGTTCACAAATTAAATAAAGAACTTTTGTTAAAGTATTTCAAATATTGAAAACAATTCAAATTCAAATTTGATTGCAATTTTTGAATGTTGTAATAGATATTTTATTGAATTTACTGTACTAAATGTTGTATCATTTGTTCCCATAATGGGTCCAAATTCAAATAATTTCATGAATTCAAATATCAATTTATTTATAAAAAAAATTGAATTATTATTCGAAAAACTGTATTCAAAAAAAAATAAAATAACACAACGCTAATGACTAAAACTATTCGAGTATGAAATATAAAAATATAGATTAACTGTTCGACGTGCATATATCAGTGCATATACCAGCACATCATCGGTACAATAATCTTCTCTGAATCTTCTATTTTCTCCAGCTTTGGTTCAATGAAGTGTTCCTACCCTTAGGTTAAAACTCACTCACTTTAAGTTTTCAGGGATTTGGTGTCATCTAAAATGAAAAGTTTATTTACATTTATTTTATTTACTTTCCAATTGAATAACAAAACGCATGATTATTAGTCATTTACTGTGTTTGCTATTCACCAAAATTTATATAAACTTCAGAATAGTATTGAGAGTTTTCGTGCCGTTTCCTCAATAATTTGTTACAAAAGGAAAAATAATATTAAATTATTATAAATGCTGTGTACAGTACAGTACATGTGCATAACAGTAAAGAAAAAGTACATTTGAAGCATTTTATCAAAGCCTTTATTTATTATTAGTTATGTCAGTGATAAAAATCATAATTTATATCCAAAAGTTTTAATTCTGATTTCGTAAAGATATGATTCAAAACTTGATATACATTTGAAATTTGTGGTAAAATAACAACTTATTTCATAAGAGATTTCATACATTTAGATTCAGAAATGACATTAGAATTTATTTTATAAAAATAGATAAATTATTTATTATATAAAAAATTTTATTTCTAAGTATGAAAAAAGATGATCCGAAAACATCTTAACTCATAAGATAATGGCTCTTAGAAAGTGGGTTCTGAATAGTTTGTTGCCATTGATCATCAAATGGAAACCAAAATTGATGCGCAAACGCATCTCCAGATATATTCTGCAAAGAATTACAAGTGAATAGAGCTTCAAAATTGAATTGAGTCATAGTAGTGGTGAACTCACTCTCAAAAGTGCATAAAATACTGTATAACTAATAAAAACTATAGAATATTTTTTCAAATTTGAGTTTTTAATTATTTGTGTTTTCAGTTACAAAAATTAATTTTATATTTTTATCAAATTAAACAGTGATTCAGAATTGTGTAATGATTTGAAGCGATTTTTCTGCTATTTTTAACTTAAGCTTTTTGTTTATCTCATTTTCTAAGAAAAAAGTTGTGTTACAACTAGTGATGCATTAAATATTACGACAAAACTTCTCAATATCCGCTCTTTTCTTTCAAGACTACAGTTTTCGCTGATTCGTCAGCGAACACTTCTTTTCATCAAAAGAACTCACTTTCTTAGCGATCAGCAAATATTCAGGTAAACTATATTCTCATTTTATACTTTCTTTCAATCTATTATATAATACGCCGACAGAAAGTAATAGTGAAAAAGGGGAAAAACTTGTGCTCCAAAGACATTATATTGTCATTGAAACTAAACTTCTTTTTCTATATAAACATTATTATTATAATCGATTTATTATCAATTTCTACATACTTATACTTATTCTTATTATTATTATTATTCAATTTTATATTCATAGAAAGTATGCAAAAAAGAAAAATTTATGCATTTTTCCATAAATTTGATTAACTGTGAGTTTACATAATTTATTGTTTAGTGTTTTATGTTTTGAACTCCGAAATTATATTAATATTTTGAAAGTGTTGAAACTAAAGCACTCAAGATTTTCAGAGAAGTGATACATTGCATAATAATACGCAAAAAGTAGTGTTTAAGCGAAAAAAATTGAGTAAAAAAAGAATTTAATAGTTCTTTCACGTACTTCGAGTCCGCCAGTAATTTGTGTTTTAAGCAAATTGAATGACGATTCCAAAGGAAGATATATAATATAATTTTTTATACTTCTTTGCAATAATTACTTGAGTTTTAGAAATAAATTTTGCAAAAATTGCTAAAAAGCAATGACTATTAGATTTTTAGAATTCTGAGCTCAAAGTGTTTATTTATTTAACTCTATATACAGTGCATTAATTGGAAACTTTTGCCGTATGGCTCATGTATTCCAATGGTTTTATGAGTTTTATGCATTTTAAAACATATTACTAGTACTGCAGCAGTAGTTTCAAATTTTCAAGGTTTAGAAAATATTTAAAAGTAATTCACTCATATCTAACTATTAAGAATATTAGTAATTAACTTATTTTAATCCATATGATATCGTAAAAATCAATTATATTCAAAAATTTAAGTAAAATGAGATTTAGTTCGTGTTTTACGCAAGTTTTACGAATTATCAGCGGACACATTGCTTCCCGTTGTACTTAACTATTTATCTTAAATATAACTTATAAATATTTTTTAAAAACTTATACAATTTTTTAAATGAGAAGAATTTAAAATCCTTTAAGTAATTTTTCTAATATCTTCATAACCAAAAAATATGAATCTCATTATGGAAGTAAGTTTTTTAAATAGAATACCACAACTAGGAATGCTTCAACTGTAATTATACAATTTTACGCCCTTAATATTACATAATTTACAGATCTTTACGCAGGCCTATGTAAAAAATCTGTAAAATACTGTAAGAATCTTGTTTTTTTTGCAATAAAACGATTTTAAAAATTTTTGCATTTTTTAAAAATTGAAAATACAAACGATTTTACATCTGCTCTATCATCAGTTGAACTTTGTTTTCCATAAGGGAAAGAATCAATAAAAGGAACATTTATTCAAAAGTTGAAAAGAACACACAGTAATATTTGAAATCGCAAACTTTCAATTATGATACTCAATCCAGTCTTGCTGAAGAGCTTCATTAACATGGTCACAATCATATTGATTTTGCTTATAAATTAATTTTCACATTTTTACGAATAAATAGATTTTTACAGAATTTTACGTTTTTTACAGATATTTACTTAAAATGACATGCTACCCACAATCACACATCTACCAACAAATACACACATCATTTTTTTAATAATATAGTTTTTCAATACAGTATAGCAAATCGCATATCTAATGTGTAAATTCTTTTATTATGAATATACTATATGTCAATTATTAAAGCCCGGAAAATATTTTTTTTATACATTATATGTAACGAAAAATTCAAATAAATAGTATCCATTTAGAACATTTTCAATGTGAATTTGTATTAGCGTGTAATGTATTAATTTTAATACATTACATGTGAATATATATTATAAATAATGTCAAAACTATCATTTAAATCCACTTGAAGTGGAAAATGTATGTTCGGGTCAATAATTTTCTACAAATGCGAACGGTCACAAATGAATAAAAATATTTTTCCGGACTTTATCATTAATAGACAAACCTTTGATTTTAACGTCATATTTAAAAAAGTTAGCCTTAAAATTATGTTAATTAATAATACAGAGTATCTGTATATTATTTTGTAACCAAAAAATGTCTAATCTTAAAATATCGATATTCCTAGAGTTTAATTGAATTAATTTCCGAATATTCTAAGATTAACCAAGAATTATGCGATAAATAATTCCTTATTAACATTTTAGTGAAAGCCATAAATATAAATATTACAGAAACAATAGCTGTCCGTATAAACAAATTATTTGAAAGGCTGCTAATTAATATACATTACCAGTGATGTACATCGTAATTGTTGAGCCCATCATTGAAGTCGTTGTCCCAATGTTTACAAACTGAACTTTTTCCTTATTATAGTGATTAAATTCGCTGTTAAAAAACTAATTTTATTAGCAATTCAATTGTTATGAACGCATTTCAATGCATGTATACCTTCAGAATAGAAATACTCTGAATTGAATTGAGTCAACTTTACTTAATAAACAACTCTATCTATTCTTTTTGTCGAAACTTATTTACATATTTTTAATATATTTTATTCAAACTGTTAGACCACAGATGAAAAGATTTTTTCATTAGAATTTTTTCGATGAAACACTTAAATTAATTTGATTAACGTTTAGTGCTATTAAAACATGTTATTTTGATAGATTAAGATCTAAATTAATGTAATATTCATTTTAGAATATTTTGTCGTTTGTATTAAATGACAAACAGAAGTACGCTCTTATTCATCAGCATTGAGTACTTGTATTTTTTTACGCAAACTGTTGAGACTAGAATTTATTGACTCGTATTGTGTTTCACAACTGAATCAAACAGTTATACTGTGCAGTATATAAAATCTTTTATTAATTCTTCAAATGAAAGATTTCATAGCATTATTTTTATCGTGAATAGCATTTTGATTTATGAAGTACAGTAATAAGTTTTTTTTATAATAATAAGTATTATAAATATATAATTAATTGTAGTTATACATTATTACAGAATTACCTATAATATTGCATTTCATATCATTTCATATATTCTAATTTTGCTCATTCGTAAATTCTTTAAAAAATTTAATCACTTTAAACTAATGGCTAAAATGTTTTAAAGCAAAATTCAAGTTTAATCTCGTATGAGGTGGGTCAGGAAAATGATAGAAATTTAAATTATATGTAGGTCACCGCCATTCATATTCATTTCTCGGGACTATCAGAGCTCTTGCAGAAATGTGTTTGAATTTTGAGCTTAAATTTTAAAATAAAAACTCTTACACAAAGCTTTTTAATAGAACTCGAATTATACGAATAGAGTAGTTTAATATAAATAAATGGTGAAAGTGTCATAAAAGTGTTAAATATAATCATAATTAAAAACACATGTCTTAAGCCTTAAGTTAAACGTCTCTTCAACAAAAATGATTAAAAGAGTCAAATTGCCTGAAGAAGAGAAACTACAAACGCTAGAAACTAATTCACTAAAATAGAGATACCATATAATTTGGTTGCTGTATGAGCAGCATTAGTAGGCATTATCAGTTTTGATAATAATCTATGAATATGATATAAGTTCATTTACAATGTAATTTGAGAAAAAATGCCTTAAAATTAAAGCACTCCTAGGATTCGATCCCAATTTTGCGCCTAATAGTAAGCATAGTCTTTGACCAAAGTTTACAAGTTATGTCCCCAAAAGTGGTAAAAGACACTTCCTTACATAGTACTGTTATATATACAGTAAACTACTTTGATTAAAATAACATTGTGTGTATTATAAGTAAGTGATTACTTTTAAGGGTCAGATTTTGTCCTTTAAAAATTGTAAATTCGTCGCTTACAAGTAAGGTTATTTCATTGACGCATATACGGTAAGATATACCAGTATTATGTAAGGAAGTCCTTTAACCACTTTTGAGGACAAACCCTGTAAACTATGGTCCTCACTAGATTTTCTTTAAGCACATCACTTTAGACCAACAAGAGATTAAAGATTTCAATTAAATTGCCTTCTTTTTAATGTGCCGTATAATTATAAGTAGTGCCCTTATAACGGTTCTTGAGTTTTATTTTTTCAAATATTTCGTATGTTTTATATGGTTTTATAATTTGTTTAACGAATTTGATGTCTATTCGTTAATAAATTTATCTCAAAAATTAGTTTTATTTGTTATTACAAGTAATGTCTTTTATTTAATTAATATAACATAAAATTGATCTGTTTTCATATGAACTCTTATCAAATCTGATGGTCTGTTATCCATATTTAATTCCTATAAACTGTATTTGCAAAATAATACTTCTTCAAGAGATGACTCGCCATTGTCTTTGATTAACTTTTACATTTAAAAACTCAAAATCAGGATATAATTTAGTCGATTCTTCCGCTGAATGTTTTATTTTTGGCATTTCTTATATTTAAGAATTATTTAATTAAAAAAATAGTAAACACTGACCAAAACATGTGTGAAATGACGAAATATATTACAAAATGATGTCTGAAATATGTTTTTATTTCGTTTCATTTATATAACGAAATCCTCTATTTCTTATGTTTGTTGTGTTTTATTTTGTTTAATTTGTTTAGACAAAGAACAGTGGGCACTAATTATAAGTTAAATTGGATTTTTCGGCATAACTCGAAAGATAATTTCGGCGGCAATATTCGGATTGACGCCAATAAAGCTAATCTATAATATAATAACAATAATTCATTCAATATTTTGGAAATTAGTTTTATTCCTAAATAAAATTGTTTTTGATTGAGTTAATTCTTTAAACTAGTAATTGATAGTATAATATAAAAGTCAACAGTGATGTGATCCATAGTTGGATTACATTAGACTTTAAATTTTTTTCTTAAAAGTCAAAATCCAATAAAAGTAAACCGGGTGTCCAATATGTCTGTGTATTATTATATAAGTCTTTTATGTTGTATTATTGCATCGCGTGCTTTACCTATAATGCATACTATTATAGAAGTTAAGTCACCTGCTGTGGGTTTTTAGCACAAAAGAACAAAACAAACAACCGGTTATCTCTAGTACGCATTTTAGGAATAGAGCACACGATGCAATAATACAGCATAAAAGACTTTTAATCTCTATAATATATACTAGAAAACCAAAAATGGTGGAAATTGTATTTCACTTTCACGACTATTACTTTCACTTTCGTTTCACTTTCACTGAATTTTCAAATTTGACTTTCGCTTTCGTTTCACTTTCAGTTTTACAGTATATTAAAAACTCAAGTTTCATAGCAATCTTTTGCGAGTCATTTCATTTAATGTTGAAAAATATTCGAAAATTCAATACATTCATGAATTAGAGCTATTTTTGATCCATAGAATAAAAAATTTAAAATTCTGATTGAAAGCGAAAATATGGACATTTTAACTTACGAACGTTTCAGTTCGCTTTCACAAACTTTACTTTCAATTTCATTTCGCGAATGTCAAAGTGTTTTTTGGTTCTCTAATCCAGCGGTTCTCAGACTTTTTTGGTCGTGACCCACCTTCGGACATTTGGTGGGTGAGGGAATTGCCCCTAGGCAACCCTATGCCTTTTTCGAGTATGACTTAATTTAATATTATTTAAAACGTGTAAAGATAAAGATAAAGGTAAACATGAATGTAAAGATTGCAGTGCAGCACAGGCACGATTTTTAATTAGTAGACAACCTCCTGACCTGAGCAAGGCATGCGTTGCCTAGGGGTTCACCCCCCCCCCCCCCTCAAAAAGATTTTTTAATGGTAAAAAGATCGTACCTTGGTCCCCTTTTGATTTTTTTAAGTTTTCCAAAATATATTACTTGATACCCCCTTTTATATTTTATGAAAAATTGAGAAAATATCCTTTGGTCTCCCTTTTGATTTTGATTAGGATTATTTGTCTAAAACAACTAGTTTTGAAGTTATCAAACTGTTATATCTTATGTGAACACTTTTTTATATTAATGGATAAATAAAGCTAACATATATGTATAGAGAAAGTTTAATGTGACTCTCATTATGATCGCTTTATTAAAGACTTTTTAAAATTATTGATTAAAATACTCATAAAATTAAGGACTAATTAATGATCAATTCAAATGTTTGGGGAATTGTATTCTTTTATAATTCATAAAAAAGTTTATTTGTTCAGTCAGAAGCACCATAATAGTGGTCATATTTAATACACAACAGAAGTACTGTATATCAGTTTTACTACAAAAAATCGATTTTGACTCTGAAAAACTTTAGATATAAAGAGTGACTTGTGTTAAGCGAAAAACTACAATTTCATTAGGCTCTGGATCAAAACCTGTTACAGCATTACGTTCACTGATTAGGAACTAAGAAATAACATCAAAGAATATATTAAATTTAAATGCAGTCATCAATACTTGCAATACTTTCCAAAAGAATGCTTTAATTGATTACTCACTAAACGAGATAAAAATTGAAATACGTATAAGATATCTTTTCTTATTACATCAAATAATTTATTATTAAAATAATGTTTTACTTTATCAATATTGCAATAGAAAAACTACAGTAGCATTAACTGTCATGTTTCATACTTTGGGACTGAGACTCTAATTTGCAGTTTTAGTTTTTGAGAATCAGACTCAAATAGAAAGTAGGGACTCATTCAACACTATCATTATTTCAAACAGATTATTTGAAATTATCTCCTTTAAAGTGTGACAATCTCATAGCTTGTTGGGTTCAATTTGGAAAGCTTTGAAGTATAGGCAGTTTGACTTATTTTTTAAAAGGGTTTTCTTGTAATTTTAAATAAAGGATCAAAAGGAACACTATTCTAAAAACCACTGTTATTATCATTAGAGTTAGAGTTCAAACTTCTATTGTTTTAATATATTTAAACTTTTGCTTTAAATTATGTCAAAAATTAAAGGCTGTGTCTGTTTG